>JAALGZ010000075.1:0-109818 GCA_015227615.1 Labyrinthula sp. Ha
GCTCGGGAGGTTGAAGGGGAATATAGATGGTGAGGTTTCCTGTTGTTTTGGGGGTGTTTTCTTGATTTTTCGAAGATTTTGCTTCTTGCAGTTGAGGTTGTCGATGGTCTTAGTGAGTGCTGGGGGGCCTCCTTTGAGCTGACTTATGCTGCTTTCGTGTTATTCTATAGGTTGACTGTTCGTTGTTGCTATTCCAGGTGAACGATGTTGATATTTTTGTCAGGATGGAAGAATTTCGTTTATTTGCTCCAGCAGCTGAATATAGTCCATTGGATTCATTCCTCTTCCTCCAGTTGTTATTCTCGACGTTTCTCTTAGTGCTTTAGGTGATATTCTGGTTGCTGCGTTTTCTGTGGGTTGATTGTGGATGTTGTATCTTGGTCGAAGGATGGGTGTGTTGGTCTTCTTCTCGTGTCCAGGCTTCTGTTCATATTCAAGTCCAAGTCTGCGTTCCTGCTCAAGTCCAAGTTCGTGTTCCTGTTCCTGTTCGTGTCCAAGTTCCTGTTCAAGCTCTGGTTCGTGTCCAAGTGTTCTTCTGGTTCCTGGTTTCCTGTGCAGTTTGAAGGTTGGTTCTCATTTTCAAGGAGGTGGGTAAAGTGGGATGGTGGTGGGTCCTCAGGCGGCACTGGTTCTTCTCCTAGTAACGCAAGTGGTTCATAGTAGTATATAGGTTTTGCTGTTGGTGGTGGTGATGGGTTTTGAAGTTGGTATTCTCTCAGAGCTGTCAGTTCTTTATCGACAATATCTCTTGCTGTGGATTTATGGGTTTCCTGACGTTCTTTTACTATATTGGTGAGGTCCAAGTCATCCTCTTCTAGTTGAAAGTCAAAGCTATCAATCCTGTTTATGGTTCTCTTCAGCCTTCTTGATATCTTTGTTAAGGCTTTTGTTATCTTCACGTTGGATGGCCAGTTCTCTACATTGTATATGGCTGGAGCTATTACTAGTGCCCTTGCCAGATTGATTCTTGTTTTCTTTTGGATGTTTGAGGAAGATAATATGTCTCTGAACCTGTTGATATGATTGTGTGCTTCATTTAACTTCTTGGAAATAGCATCAGCATTAATACCTTGTGGGTCAAAGATAGCTCCAAGATATTTGTACTTTGTCACGGCTTCAATTGTTTCTGCTGCTACTTCAACGTTGCTTGTTTTGGGTTGGATTTTGTCGTGTATGATCGTTCTACTGTCAGTAACAGCTAAAGTCCCAGCTCTGCTTCTGTTGCGTGTTCCATCACAAAACCTCGAGCTTTTGTGACACCTTAGTGACGTTTCTGAGTGAAAGTATCTATCGCAACGTTCACAGTGAAAGTTGGTCAATATTCTATTTATATCTACGTCTGGGATTTTATCAACCAAGCTGTAGCCTTCGTTTGTGAGCATAACTTTTGTCTTGCTAACATTAATTTTTAGGCCTGTGAGTTGCTGAAGGTTTTGCAGTTGCGTTACAAAGCTGATTATTTCTTCGTCGTTCCTTGTTAGTATTACCAAGTCGTCTGCAAAAGCAAAGTACCTGAAGGTTTGGTTGTGTAAGCTGGTTCCTTGTAAGGTATTATTTTTTATTCTCTTCATTATAGAGTCAAGACAGAGGATAAAGATGCTTGGAGACAAACTATCTCCTTGAAGCACACCTTTTTTTATGTTTACTAAACTACTTTTTTCTCCGCTGTCTGAAACGAAAACTTTGGTCTTGTCGTAAAGGATGGTGATAAGTTTGATGAGCTTTTTTGGTACATGATGTTCTTCTAGAGCTAGCTTCATAAATTTATGCGAAATACTATCAAAAGCTTTCGCAAAGTCTATGAAAAGAATTCGAAGATATATTTTCTGTTTCAGAGTTTCCTTTATGATTGTATCAAGTGCTTCAATTTTCTGTATCGTTGAGCGGTTGTTTCTGAATCCTGCTTGGTAATCTGGGAGTTTATTTAGTATTGGTGCTATTCTGTTATTGATGATTTTTGTGAGGAGTTTGAAGTGAGTGTTCAATAGTGAGATTGGTCTATAATTGGAGGGATCATTTTTACTTCCTTTCTGCTTGTATAGATACACTACTTTGCCTCTGCAGATTTTCCTCATCTTTTTAGACTTGAATGCATCTAGCCTAAAGAAAGATTGGATTTCTCTAACAGCATGACTTTGAACTATTTCAACGTGCTTTAGGACTTCGTTTCTTATGTTATCTGGTCCTGGAGCTTTGTTATTTTTTAGGGTTTTGATGCATTCTTTGATCTCTTCTGCCTTTGGAGGATGTATGTTTATGCTGTTCGAAGGAGCCGGTGCAAGTATTGGAGTTTGGTAATGTCGTATTTGGTTTTCCGTCAACAAGTTCGTTGGAAGTGGTAGGTTTTGTTGTTTCTCTAAATATTCTTTTAGTATCTGGATACGACCTGCGGTTCCCACCAACTTCCCAGCTGTATTCTTGGTTATTTTACCGAACTGTTTACGGACTGGTTTTACCTTCTTTATCAGTTGGTACCCAGTTCTCGTATTGTTGCTTTGAAATGCAGTTTCTATTTCAGACGCTATTCTCTCCAACCAGTTGCTGTAGTCTTCCTTAGCTGATGTTTTTACTTCGTTTGTAATTCTTTTCTTCTCCTCAGAATTCAGGTTGTTCCAGTTGGCTCGTTTGTACCGCATCATAGAAATGGTTTGTTCCGAGTTTTGGTGTTCAGGAAGGTTGTACTTGACTTCTGGGAGATGTTTCTTCATGATTGATGGAATTGAGCGGGTTAGTGTAAGGTAGGTGTCTGTGAGTGCGTCGTTTAGTTCAAGTACCTCTTTGAGTTCGCTGTTTATCTTTTGCTGTAGCGCTGCGTTGGACCTTAGTGTACTGTAGTCAAGCTGAGATGTGGTTCTCTTCCCCGGTGTATGTTTCGGATGTATGTTCACTCTTACTGTAAGAGCAAGATGGTCAAAGTTTTTCTTCATCCACAGGTTGTATGCTATGGTTGAGGATATTTTGAAGCCAGTTATTGCAGGTACATGGTTCGTGATTACATAGTCAATTTCGGATGGCCCCCCACTATTTGACCTTGGCATGAATGTAGCATGTTTCCTAGATCCTTTTTTGCCTGTAACAGCTTTATGGTTACAGATTGTTAGCTCTTTTTCTTTCAAGAACTCCACCAAGAGTTTACCATTAGAATTCGTACGATGAGAGAGTCCTAGTTTACCTTCTACATTTAATTCCTTTCTTGAAACTTGAGCATTGAAATCACCACAAATGAGAACCAACCTTCTCTTGTTAACTTCATTCAGCTTCGACTTGAGCTCCTTCAGGTACATCTTGTACGTTTCTTGACCGTGACCGCAGTGTGGCGCGTAAGTGTTAACCAAAACGAGACTTCTTTTTCCACCTAGTTTGACAACCAGCTTCAGGATCCTGTCGCTTCTTCCGTCTGTGTCCGTTACTTGACTAGCAAGCTCGTTACACAGGAAAGTCGCTACGCCCGCTGCTTTTTCAGGCAGTTTTGAGAAAAACCACCTTCCTGAAGCCGAGCTAACGTTCACCATTCGCTGCAGGCGTTGCATTCCTTGCTTGTGCAGTTCCTGTAACATTAAAATTTCAGTTTTTTTAGTAAGTTGTTGTACGTAGCTGCACTTAAAGGCAGTTAGACCACCAACATTCACGCTCACCAGTTTAGGAAAGCGCTTCAGTCGGCTCGCTATCCCTGGGACTTCTCTCGAAGGAGTAGACAGGTCGCTACTCTGAAAACTTTGCATTTTAGCTTCGTCCTTGACGTTGTTTTCACAAGCTTATGGCGACAATTAAGCTCTGTGTTCTGGCTATTTCAGTCAATTGGACGCTATAGACGAAATCTATGGTAACATGTTTTTGGGCAATTATTTATTATCATCTCGGAAAATTTTGACGACAGAGATCGGATTAAGTAAAAGAGAAGAACAAACTGCAAGACAAAAACGTTGTTTAGCTGGAAACTTTCTCCTTCCCCTGGCATAAAAAAATGGTGAAAAATATCTGTATCCCAATATATAAAGAATCCATATCTTCCCTTTCAAGAACAAACCTAACTTCCTCTGTTTTGCGAAGGAAATTCTTCTTTCAAACGTTACAAAAACTACAGAAACAAAACTGGTTCTTTCTTCACGTATTATTTCCACAAAACCTTCGAAAAATATTTAAACTTTTCGTTCTTTTCTTTATATTCATCTTTCAAAAGTTAAAAAAACTACTTTTTGCTTTTGAAAATATTCAGATCGAAACGAAATCTGTGTCTTCAACCAACAGCTCATTAGATGACTTTGAAGACTTTGAACAAGAAGAAACTGATTTAGAACCTCCAGATAAAGAACTCTATGAGAAATTTGCTCAAATTTTGTCAACTCATCTCAAAATAATTGATAAACAACGCCAAGAGACATTTTCTCAATGCTCAATATGTATGAACACATCCAACTGTCAAACTTTTTCCCAAGCAAGTTGTAAACATTCATTTCACTTAAGCTGTCTGCAAACTTGGTGTACATATGGTCACAGTACTTGTCCAATATGCAGAGAATTCTTATTATAACTTATTGTTGAATTAATTATTTTTCTTCTCTATTCTTTTTCTCCACTTTTTCTTCAACGTCATCAAAGTCGTTGTCATATTTCCAAGCCCCATTGAAAACTGTAAAACTCCAGAAGATATTATTTGCAACTCTTCTTGCCAATCTTGCCAAACTTTTCCTTCTTTAGCACTTGAAAACAACCCTCCAAATCCAAGCAAATATGCACCTCCACATTCCATAAACCACGTCTTCATCAAACTCAATCCAATCAAAATCTCCCACAGTTGCACGCACATAACACAGGCTATATACACCTTAAATACGTTCTGCAGTGAAACATCCCTTGTAACTATTGTCTCCTGGTAAGTAACATCCATATTCGACCTATACTTGCCCAATGCTCGATTTGCATACTCTCTTTTTTTGTGATAATAATTTAACAAATTTGCAACTAAACCGTTAAATAATCCAAAGCACATATAAAACGGAACGTATGACTGATAATGCCCTCCTGGCACATTTGGCCATACTAGTAGTGCAACGGCTTGACAAGCTGCTAAATAGTGATGCGTTAACCACCATTTATGAATATTTGAGCCGTTTAATAGTAGGATTGATTCTCTTAGAGCGGATGAGAGGTAAAAATAAAGAAGCCAAAGACCATAAAAAGTGTGTATCCAATGAGTATCTGTCCAATGATATTGTAAATAGAAGTGAAAGAATAGGACAACGAGAGGGAAGATGCAGTAGATTATGTTAGCGCGAAGTTTGAAAGAGTTGTATTCGTCTCGTAGTTTAAGCCTGTCAGATTCGAAGGAGAAACGTAGGTTGATATCCCCAAGCATGAAGCGCATGAACTTTGAAGATGCTTTGAAGGGAGGACATATGCGAACATTTTGGTTGTGAAGGTCTTTCAAGGAAGACAAGTTTTGATTCTGGTCTTGGGTTAGAGCTTTGAGTGCGTGGTCATTTTCTGTGTTTAACGTTGAAATTTCAGACTTCAACCTACAAAGTTCTCGAGTCAATCTCTCCATTTCCTTAGCTCTTAACATTAAACAAGCAGGAATGAAATTACTTTAAGGATGCCTCTCTTATCGATTTTTCCAGTTTAGTTGTATCTTTTTCATTTTCCATCTCCCTTAGTCTTTGTACTCTTAGCCGTCCAGAAAGTTCCTTAGCGAGACAAACGAGACTTTAGTGAAGGAATTTATTTTCGATATATTATTGGACGTTGAATGAGAGGTATATCTCACAATATGAATGTAATCTTGTCTCGTTTCTGGATTAACTCGAGGGTGCATTACTATGATTGTGATTAAGAAAATGGAGGAAAAATTAAGAGAAGAAGAAAAAGAGTTGTTCAGATTAACAACTATTGATCTGGGGCTGGATCCACTTCCAAAAGATAAGGAAAACATATTACTTCAGTTTGTAACACTTATTGAAATGAAAAAAGATGACTTTCTCTGTAAAGAACTTGATGCTGACAGTGAAAGCACCTTTGTTCTCGATCCTCCTTTTCTTTTGTAAACCTTTCCCCTTAAATGAACTTTAGGCGATTTTTAGCATCACGAGAATTTGATTTGAATAAAGCTGTAGAATTTTTGAAAGCGCATTTAAAGTGGAGAGATGAAATCTTTCCAAGCTTACTGCTGTCTGACAATGTTTTCCCTCTTCTCCTGCATTCAAGCATCCTCCGCCCATTTGGAAAAACAAAAGACAATAAACCTTTAATTCTCTTTAGTCTTCCTTACTTAGATCGAATGAAAAAAACATCTAAAAATCTAGATTTACCAACTACAGAGTACGTAAAGTACGTAGTTTACTTCATCGAGACAACGTTGGCCGAAAATAAGACTGGAAAATGTGTTTGGATATTTGATTTAAATGGATGGGGAGTTACAACCCATGGTACTAGTATTGCTGAAGGTTCAGTAAATGATATAATTAGGCAAGTTTTGATCCTGTGTCAGAATCAGTACCCGGAAAGATTGAGTCAAGCGTTGATTTTGAACAGTCCTTGGTTGTTTTCAACTGCATGGAGTGTAATCTCTGGGTGGTTGGATAAGCAAACTCAAGGAAAAGTCAAATTTTTGAATAAAAATAAAGACCTGTTGAAACATATTGACAAAGAAGAGTTACACGTGAGTTATGGTGGGACACATCCAGGACACCAGTTAAATTTGAGATGAATATAGGGCTAAAGTGTTAATAGATTCACATCAATGTTTTTCTCATTTAAGGTCTAATTGTTAGTCTGCAAAACTTTGCTGTACTACTAACAGAATACTAAATGCCAAACTGTTTTATTCTTTTATTTCTTATTCGGAACCTAAACTGAACACAAAGAACAGCGAGTACGCTGGACCTTAATTCTTCTTGGTTGACCTTCATAATGTTCTGTATATCTTTTTCTATGTGGTATTTCTTTTCAAGTTTTTTTAAATACTTGTATTTTGTTCTTTGTAGTTGTATTTTTATTCGAAAGAGCAAGAGAGAAAACTAACTCTGCTTTGAAACTCAAGAATTGCTCTTGATTGAAAGAAGTTTGAATATATTTGTATGATAAAAACAGAATGATGTTCAAAGCAAATAAAAAGAGGCTAATCAATGACTAAGAGAAAACCAACCTTGCAAGTGAGTCTAAAGCAAGGTAGAAAGAAAAAACATCGGTTCTAGGTGCAAATATATGAGTAAAACAGAGGGATTTCAAACCACTTGAGACTCAATTTTTCCTTGGATATACATCTTGCTCATATTCTTCGGGATGTTATTTGAACAGAAAAAGCTGAAACACAGCTAAGTAATTGAAAAAATTTTATTAAGAAGAATTAGGCGAACTCCACTACAGATTCTAAGCTTACGGTCTCTGTGTTCGTGGAAGATAAAATTTGACGTGTTTTATTACAGTATGTTTAAATCAACTATAATAACTCAAGCCCCTGGTGTATTAGCAGCTGCGGTTGATTTTTCCTCTGTTAATATTCTACATCACGTGATAGTTGATCCGAAAGCTGCTAAGGCTTAGTTATTGTTTGGTAATTTTTTGTTGAAGGTTTTACAATTTAGGCACATAATAAGATCCCTACCTAATATGAGGCAGGTATTCTTGCAGCAAATATATTAAATAAATGGGATCGCTAATTCTACGGCAATTTTGTAGATTTGAAATGATCTGTTTCCGGTTCTAGTGTAATATTATTATAAGCTGCTTCTTTGAAGGCTAGCAGTCGAAAAGAATAAAAAATCTAGACATGTATCTTAAATTAAATTCGTTAAAAACTAAAAACAACCCAAGTAAACAAATTCTAAGCATATTGAAACTGCTCTCATCCAGGATAATATACAAATAATACTAACTCCTCAGAGAACATAGGTGTTGGTTAGGATTATATTGTGTGTTGCGTAATAATATGTATGTACTTAGTTAAATACCTTAGCTTAGACAGTTAGTTTGGAATTAAGCAGACTTATTAAGTGATAATATTAAATACAAAATTATGTCAAGAATAAGGAAGCTTATCTGCCATTCTTTATCGTAGTGACACGTCATCAAAATCATTAACCTTGAAAATCCCAAAATTAAGACCGAACTGCAACAACCCACAAAGACGTCTTAATAAAGTTATAGTCCGCCTCTACCCGTGATGCTGGGAAAACATATCACAAAGAAAAAAAATCTAAGCTCTATTGAAAACATACAGAAGTTTAATTAGAACTAGAAGCACGCTAAATAATGAAAACAAACAATGCAAATGAAACAACTGTCTCTCTTGGACATGAAACCAACTTGATGAACTCTCAACAAGAGAATCGAACTAAGAAGGCCATCAATATAAACTCTACATTGTTGATTGCCATTGGTTTACTATTTTCTATAGTAGTCATTTTGGCTACAACCGGAAAGGTTCAACTCGGATTAAGATCAAGCCCCAACTCAAGCGGAAAAACTATTACACCTACGATGTCACCTTCCAGCTTACCAACTCAAACTCCTACATTAACACCTACAAATCTCCCATCTCTACGCCCTACACCATTACCAACTGAAAACCCAACCTTTATGCCTACTATTTCTCCCTCACCACTCCCTTCTTATGTTCCAACTGATGAACCTTCTCGAGCTCCTTCTCTGCCCACAACTTCGCCCACTGCATCCCCTACAACCTTAGCTGACTCGTTGTGTCAAACAGCCCCTGAAGCTTTCTTGAATCTGATGATGTGCTTGCCGGATGATAAAGTACTAGTTTGTGGAACTGATGGGGTTGGACAGTTTCATGACTGCAATAGTGGGTGCTCCTGCCCTGAGAACGTGTTTGTTTATCAGTTTCTTGCTCCTATCCCATGCGTTGAAGATGTTTGCATTGAAGCCTAAAAAATCTGATAATTGTAAATTTCAAACCCTTTATGCATTTAATTTTTCTTGTATTACTAATAATTTCATTTTATGGAGTGCTAGTATAGGTTTCTACCTGTTAAAATACTTCTCTGATAAGTATTCTTTGATGCTGGTTTTTCTTAAAACTTCTGTTTAAATCTTCTGATTCTTCTCTTCTAAATCGCAAGGAAAAGTCGACACGAGTTCTTTTCTATATTTTTAACTATTAAGTTAGTGTCTGCTTAATACTCCCTCTAAACTTCCCACTGAACCAAATTCTACAGCTAATTAATACGCTAAAATATTCTAGTCTTTACACTGCAACTTCCTGTATTCTCTTCTCATATCCTTACCGGTATTCTTCCAGTTAGCTATGTTTCAATTTGAAATATATATCACGAGATTTCATTCACCATACCACGTCATCACTTTAGTTAAAAGATGTTAGATTTCAAACTTCGTAAATACAATAAATTGCGAAACGATCTTTTACCAGAAATTACGAGCGCGGATACATACCAAACTTCCCCATATTTCTACACCGCTCTCTTCTAAGGCGCGAGTTATCCCTATCTTACTCCCTTCTCCCAATCAAATGGCGCAGCAAATGTCCACCAACCTTTTCTACAACCCCAATACCTTCCAAAAATCTCCAACTTCCTAACTCCTGGGTTCAATCTTTCTAATACTTCATATGCTTCTCGAGGCTTTCGACTTTGTTGGAGAACAGTGGAAACGATGACATCTGAACTTCTCTGTTTGGGTAAAACTGGACTTCCTTTAAATCCTACGAGCATAATTTCTTTAGAATGCCTCAAGTATTGGCCTTGTGATGAGTGTTGATAACCATTCTTGGTTCTTTTGCTCCAGATGACGTATTCTACTAGACGGAAACCTTGGTTGCTCATCAACTTTCGTCCAACATCTATCTTATTATTGGTCACCCACAAACCTACAATACCATCTTCCACAAGTTGTCCAAATGATATATTAAAGAGCTCCTTATCTGCTAACGTGGGATATTTTATGGTTAGCCCTCTCGTAGGACTGGATGAGGCTTGGTTTTCCCCCGGGGGATCAATCATTAAAACCCCAAATCTGCCAAACGATGTTAGATCCTGACATCTTATATCTCCGATTTTTAACTTGCTTCCGACAGGCTGCCTCCATAGTACAAGGTCATTAAACATATCTTCTCTTTTATATTTTATTGTAAAGTATGAATCAGCAGGTGAACCAAAGATGGACCATTCAAAACCTTCAGGATCATTTTCTAATAGATTGGACAGTTTGGAACGATATCTTCTCCTCTCAACTACCTTCGATTTTTCCTTCTCTAAAAACTCCTCCCACTTATCTAGAGCGGTTACAACTTCTACTCTCTTTAATTCTGAAACTATTTCTAATTCACTTTGAGATCGATTTTTTAATAATTCTAGAGGACTGATCTTCATTTTCTTGAGCCAGTTATTTCCCAATATGAACTTATTTGTATTGCAACTTAGGACATAGAAATGCGTATCTGGAAGCTCTAGAAATATGCCTTCTCCTTTTAGACAACAATGAATTTTTATGTAGCCGATGATATCAATCTGAACGCCAGAAACTCCTTTACATCTCGGGGCCTTTTTATGCAGTTCATCATTCTTATATATTGTTAATCCTCCCACTAAATTTTTACCAACGCAACTTTGCCACGCTCCACTATCAAGAAGAACATTATATTTATTATTTCCAAAAATTATCTTTAAAACGGATGATCTACTATGATTTGCTTCTACTTCCAAAACATCTATCTCTTTTCTATCTTGATTTTTAAAAAGTTTGACAATCTTGGAAATATCTTCAATACTTAGCTGGCAGTTTGAAATTTGTTCTGCCGAAAGCAGCGGTATTTCTTCTTTCTTCTTTCCAAATTTCTGATATTGATGTAGATCTGACCAAGTCTTCCTTCTTATTTTCTTTAGTTCTTCTCTGGTCAATTGGACTCCGTTATTTATTATTACACCTTTCCTTCTAAAAACTGATCTTTTCTTATCATTGTAAGCTTTTACAATTCTTAAAGATATCTTGAGTCCGTGGAATTCATAGAGACGCTGACTTCCTATTGCAACTTTTACATATTCAACTAATTGGGACCTAGTTTTTCCGGGTAAATAACCTTCTTTCAAAATGGGTTCCCATTTTCCTAAACCGAATACATAAATGCAATATTGAAGAGTATCTTTCTCATAGCTATTCCAGCCTTTGGACCTACTCAATCCTGGATACACTTGATCATTCAAAAGTTTTAGCTGTGGAGGATATTTTATTATTTTCCAAGCTTCACTCAACCAGTCCGAACTTCTTAGCTGCGTTGCTTCTCGGAGTAAGTTTACTTCTGTTTCTTCTACTACTGTTGATTTTCTCTTATATATATTGTAAGCTGACGTGAAATCTTCATGATCATTCTGATGTTGATTTAGGTATTTCTGGACTACACGAGGTACATCCTCAAATAGGAGCTGCAGGTCTTGCCAATTTGCATCTTTTCTGGGGAAACCTTTCCACCAGACAAGTGCTTCAAAACCTTCAACTGATTTCCTAATGTCCAGAAGCTTGTGCACTTCATATACTCCCTGATTGTAGTAGAAAGCGGCCTTAACTTGATCTGATATTCTGAAATCAGTGGGCTGCGCTTCATAGAGACTGAGTCTCTGAGCATGCGCAACATAATTCTTGCCATCTATGCTCTTTACTCTATAGGTAGTCGTACCTAGAACATCTGTTACTATATATGGACCCAGCCATCTTAGATGCAGTTTACCTTGGGCTCTTTGAGTACCTATATTACTCATAAGTACAAAATCTCCTGGTGCAAATTGCACTTGAGAAGATTTGAACTTTCGATTTATATATTCTCTTTTTCTCCTTCTATCTTCTACTATGATTGGAAATATTTTTGTTCTCCTATTCTCTATCTCTGATAATAGTTTATGGCATAGATCAATAAAACGAGCTGGATCTTTTGGAAAAACAATTTTGTTTGCTGAATTTATTAATGGAAAAGGTTTCAATTTCCTGGCTGGTTCGGCTACCATTTCGTTTTTTCTACCGAAGATGGAAGTCAGTTCATTAGGTGTGAAGCCTTTTCGAGTTGGTGTGTTGTTTATTACATCTGTGACCAGGTCTACGAGCTCATACCATCGGTCTCGATCAAGATTGTATTCGCTGCAAAGTTGCCTGAGATACCTCAGGATATATCTATTCATCACTTCAATGGAGCCATTGCTCCATGGTGAATACACCACTGAAAAATGGTGTTGCCCACCATAGATGGAATTAAATTCTGAAACAATCTGGTTGCAGAAATGAGAACCATTGTCAGTGGAAAGTTTAAAACCCGAAGGCATTCCGTGCTCTGCCCTCCACCTAACTAGCCCCTTTACTACAACGTGAGCACTTGGGCTTGGGTCATATATCATAAGAACTTTCCGAGATATATCCTCGACTAAAACTAACAGGTATCCCGAATATACTTTCATAAAATCGGAATGCAGTAATAATTCAGAAGAATCAACTGCATGAGGTATTTCTTTATATATTCTTCTCTCCAACTTTAGGTCTTTATCGCAGTGCAAGCATAACCTCTTTAATTTGGAGGCTAACATTCTGACATCTGATTTATTAAGACCTTGAAACTTATATTTATTCAAAATACGAACCACTTCTTCTACGCTTCCATGTTTACTTATTTGATGAGCTAACACTAAAAATCTCTCTACATGCTGTGGATGTATCAAGATCTCTCCTGCTTTATTTCTGTATAATCCATCTTCAGATGAGTTTACATGCGCAGTCGATTTTATTTTATCTTGTTTTTGGAGGTTCAATAGCTCTTTAACTGAGAGGTCTTTCCATTTTATTTTATTTTTAGGAAAGTTTCTACCTACTCTGGCTTCTATGAAGGATACAGATTCTGGATCAAACCTCCATCCTTCCTGCTTATTTTCAATCAATCCTACAAATGACTGCCCCTTCTCTTTACGAATATTCACGATTTTCTTCTTCTCCAACTCAATGTCCTTCTCCCTGACCAAAAAAGTTATTCCTTTCCAGGTGAGGGTCCAGTTGTAATCATCCGTTGTTGGCATGCTCTCAGTCTCAGTGCCCGCTGTCGATCCTAGATATCCCCAGCGCGTAAGTAAATCTGCAAGTACATTATGTTGTCCACCTATATGGTAGACTTCAACGTCGAATTCTTGCACTGTCAAAATCCACCTCTGGATTCTGCCAAAGGAAGATTGTTTCAAGTCTCTCGGGCTGCTCATGAGGTGCTTCACATTCATGTGATCAGTAAATATTTTTATTTTTCTAGTGACATTTATTAGTAAGAAACGATATCTTCGAAGGGTGCGGATGATGGGGTATATTTCCTTATCTGTTATTGACCAGAATCTTGACGACTGAGTAAATTCTCCGCTGACGAAGAATATTGGCTCCCACCCATCTCCCGAAAAGCTAGCTAGAACGCTGGACCAATATTTATCGCTGGCATCAGTAAAGATGCCCATCTGGCCGTCAGCTTCAAAAATTTTCAACTTTTTCTCTTGGCATCCCTCGATTATCTGCAGAAACTTCTGGAACTCTACTTGATCTTCCTCTCTCCACCACTTCCCTATGTCTACTTTCTTTCTGGCATCCTTCCTCATCTTTTTCCCTTTTTCCAATTTGATGTTCTCTTCAATTTCCCTCATTTTTGTATTTAAATGTCCTTTATTTTTACTTAGGTTGGGCAAAGAATCTGATAACCAAGTTGATACATACACTACGTCTTGAAGTTGGCCAAGTGTTTGTGGACGCGGCAACTTTATAATTTTAGCGAAATAACTTGAGTCATATTTCCAATGACCTTTTTCCAGGATCCTGCCACACCATTTGGTTTTCGATTGGATTAGATCGCACTTGTCCAAGTTGAGTTTGAACTTCTTTTGGATGCAATTTTTTAGGAACGTTCCAAGTAGTTGAAGATAACCTGCAAACGAGTTATGGTATAATAGAGTATCATCTAACCATTGCAGGGCTCCTGCTCCGAATATCGAATCTCCCTCACTATTTGTCAATACCTCGTTTACCAGCCGTTCTTGATACACCTGTGGTGTATTTCGGAACCCTTGTGGTGCCATGCGCATACAATACGTACCAAGAGGTGTCACCATTCCGAAGTATTTATATGAAGTTTCCTCCATCTTCAAATAGTCAAATCCCGAAAGGCCGTCGAAAGAACCGAACCAACATTCATTCCCCTTTAGCCATCCAAGTTGCGCCTCAAGGTCGGGCAAGCCAAGCCCTGTTGGCAAACAGTTTTTGTTCACCTTCCTCAAATCTACAACCATCCTGTATTCCGTTGGCTTCCTTGGCTTGGGCAACATCATCACTGGACTAGAGAAAAATGGGTTGGGTTCCCGGTAGATCATGCCCATGTCAGTGAGCTCTTGTATCTTTTTCTTTAATTCTTCTAGGATAAGTTTCTTCACTGGATATGGTTTGGATACAAAAGTGCTGCTTGATGGATTTATTTCAACCCTCATTGGAGTGAGGTTGTTGAATTCACATTTGGCTTCTTTAAAAGCAAAGGCTGCTTTGAACTCCTTCAAAACCTTTTCTAACTCTGTTGCCTGTTCTAAATTCAAAGCTTGAGCCTTCACTAGGTCTTCAACTTTCTTTTCTATTTTATTATTTAGGAGCTGCTGCATTTTTGGAGTGTCGATGTGAGGTTTGCTGGATGACGCTCCCACCTCATATTCCTTTCTCAGAATTTCATCCGACAGCTCATCCCGATAATATGCATGCTCGGCGTAGTCCGGTACTTCTCCCTCCTCTGCTGGTCCTACTTCCTCATCACTACTATTCGAACTCACCTCCGCAACTTTCCAGTCTCCCATTTCAACCATGTACATTTCTGGAATATCGACTGGATCTACACTTTCTACTGTGGGAACTACGCTGTCACCGGTTACCCCCGATACTCCCCCGAGGTTCCCGACCTCAGATGAGTCCTTCTGGTTATCCCTTGATACTTCATTCACCTGGTGTTTCTCCGAGGTTCGGTGTTGATGCGTATTTTGCTGATGGTTTTGTTGTTGGAAATTCGAACCCCTACCATATCCTCCTCCAGTTTCCCGCTCTTTTTCTCGTTTCTTTAGTAAAGGGCAACCTTGTGCATAGTGGCCAGTAGAAAAGCAGTATCCGCAAAGATTATTTTCTCTGGAATATGCCCTTCTTTTCTCCAATGGCCATCCTCTGGGTACAATATGTTTCTGATATCCATTAGCTAAGGTAATTATTTTTAATTCACTATTTTTAGGATAAAAGGCTGAAGAAGCTGATTTCTTTACTGCACTCTGCTGTGTGTGATCTGGTGAACTCCTTTTTGTCTTGGAAATCTTCTGATGTTGAAGGGCAGCGCTTTGGATGTCCCACGTTGAAATTGATATCGCCGCTCTTCGCAACCCTCTCTTCAACTGCTTGTACGTCCTCCAACCTTCTTCCGTCTGTCTCTCTTTTGCTCTACTGCTACCAAATTCGGTTGGGAGTCTCTTGATTATTTTTAGGCACACTTCTTTTTCTATGCTCTTATTGTCGAAATGAATTCCGCGAAGTATTTTATCTGCTGCCTTCAAGAATGCTCCCATAGAAGCTGAAGGACTTCCCAAGTTCTTCCACTGGATACCTTCTACCTCCCTTATTACGATTTTGGACCTACTACGATCCTCGTTCTTTTTTATTTTTCTTAAATACTTTAGGATCTTGGCCTGGACTGTCATATCAAAGCCTTCCTCAACTAAATCAACCTTCACTTCATTGGTCAAACATAAGGACAGATCTGCTACCGAAAGACCAAAGCGGCGTCGCACTACCATGGCCTCGTAAATATCGTATTCTGCGATGAATTTTGAAACCACTGGGGGGTCAAGATTAGGCAAGATTGGCTTGTCCTTGTATCTTTCCTCCCTTGTTCTGCCTTTAGCTTCGTTCCTAATTAAAGTGGGTACAGGTTGGAGTTCCGTTTCTTCTTCTTCACTACTGGAGCTATCGCTTGGTGAACTTTCTTCTAGATCTGCCTGCTCATGATGTATTCTAAATGGGGTATGAATGTTTGAAGGAGTGGTATAACCAGTTGGACTATTTGACAAAGGTGGGCTCACACCGCGTTTTAGGAGGTTCAAGCTTCGTCTTATCTCCTCCCATTCCTGCCTTGACAAAGTGACTGTATCACTCTGTACCCCCTTTTCGGGAGTAGGATTTACTGCTGCTGGACCAGTTGATATTTCACCCTCAAATGACGGGGTTTCTTCTATTGGTTGTACGTTGACTGTTACTGAAGTATTATGGGTTTCTTCTATTTTTTCTTCTGTATTTGTGGGAACGGTTTCACCAGTTCTTGGTTCACTGGCACGGGTTCCCAATCTGCTGGATCTTCTTAAGGTTCTTCTTTCGCTCATGATTTACTACTTTTATTATTTTTGGCACTTCTGATCTTATTGAATTCAATATGGAGTGCTAGTATAGGTTTCTACCTGTTAAAATACTTCTCTGATAAGTATTCTTTGATGCTGGTTTTTCTTAAAACTTCTGTTTAAATCTTCTGATTCTTCTCTTCTAAATCGCAAGGAAAAGTCGACACGAGTTCTTTTCTATATTTTTAACTATTAAGTTAGTGTCTGCTTAATACTCCCTCTAAACTTCTCACTGAACCAAATTCTACAGCTAATTAATACGCTAAAATATTCTAGTCTTTACACTGCAACTTCCTGTATTCTCTTCTCATATCCTTACCGGTATTCTTCCAGTTAGCTATGTTTCAATTTGAAATACATATCACGAGATTTCATTCACCATACCACGTCATCACTCTAGTTAAGAGATGTTAATTTTCAAACTTCGTAAACACAATAAATTGCGAAACGATCTTTTACCAGAAATTACGAGCGCGGATACATACCAAACTTCCCCATATTTCTACAAATTTTCATGATGATATTGTCTTCAAGATATTTTCTCCAACATTCTCTTCAACAATTTTCTGATTGCCCAAAATATAATGCCTATAAATAGTTTAATGACGTAATCATGTATTTGTGAATAAGACTCGTATTTGTGAACAAGTATTAATTAAAGATGGCTGCACAAAATCCAAGGGACAAAAACATACATTATAATCCGTTAAAACAAATCAAAATAAACCGACATCTTTAAAAAGAAGTTTGAGAAGTTTAGAAAAGTATCGAAGAAAGTTTATCTCGTGAAACCTTATCGAAGAAAAGAAATATGAAATCTGCTTTAGTCGCCTTGTTTGCCTCTTTTGGAATAAGTTCATCTACTGAGAGTAGTGCTAAGTTTGTTTACACTGATACAAAGATTTGCTCAGCCTTTCATCATAGCTTATGTTTATCTTATGCAACAAAGAAGAAACATCTTATGCTTTCAAGAAGTCACCACATGGAGTTTCAAGTAGAACCTGTTGAAGATTACTTGGCTGCTGTTCGCATTTTTGCTGAGAAGGGTGACCAGAAGCTTTGTTTGATTCCAAAGATTGAGAAAGATTTGAATTACATGACCATTGACCTTGCAGAGTGCGGAGCATCTGAAACTGAACTTGTTTTGTCAGTAGAAGAAAAACATGAGGATAAATTTGTTCTAAAGTTGAGTGAAGGTGTTGCCAAATCTGAGGAATCAAAGAATTATTGCTTATCAGCAACTTATAGAAACAAAATTGCATCAAAGAAAAGCAGCATTCACTCCGGTGGATATGTTGCCCTTGCTGAATGTGAAGAATCTTCTTCTGCACAAACTTTAGAAGCTCTCTCTTATTCATCCAAGCAAGTTACTGCTGCATTAGTATCTGAAAATAGTGATGAAGCAAGATTTGGAAGATATTGTCTTGAAGCTAGACCAGACTTGTGTTTGGGGGTATCATTAACGAATGGTACAATTCTTGAAGCTGATAAGTTGATCCAAGTGAAAAATGTAACCAAGAACTCAAGAAATGGCTTCTATGACTTAAAGATGCAGTGGTATAGAGATGTTGAAAACGGCAGATTAGCAAACGCAGCTGATTTAGACTACTGTTTGAAAGCGGATTACAACGCTACTTTAGGCTTAAACAGGTTGGGACAGATGTTTTCTGATGACACTCTTCTCTTGGCTCAGTGTTCTACGCATGAAGATGAAAAGTTTGTATTTAACCAACCTAGTGCTGAAAGGGAATTTGTAGAGATTAAGTCGGAGCAAGATAATGTTTGTGCTACTGTGGTTCGATGCATCAAATACGAAGAAAACAGCTTTTGCTCACAGTACAATTCCTTTGATGTGAAGAGTGAAGAAGATCTTGAGCAGGGTGCATATGTAAGACTGAAAACATGTGATTCTGAAGCTAACATTGCCCAAAGGTGGTTATTTACTCCAGATTACTTGGCTACTAATCCTCCTACACCAGCAACTACAGAAGCTCCAACTGGAACTGTATATGAAACAGATTTTCCTACTGCTGCACCAGTTGAACCAACTGATGCACCTACTGGAGCACCTACTGAAGTTTCACCACTAACTGAGCAACCGACCAAGTTTCCAACACTGAAACCAACTGAAGAATCTGGATCTACTGGGGAAGAAACCACTGTAGGAATTAAGGGTGAAGAAACCTCAGTTGGGTTAACTGTGGGACTTATTTTGGTTGGAGTTATGTGCATGGCTGTTATAGTTTTTGGCGCATTGTTTTATAAGAGAAGACAAGAAGAAGAAGAAAGTTTGAAGAGTCAGATCGACGCGGATGAAGATGAAGAAAGTGGAAGTACTAGTGGAAACGACGCTGAAGAAGAAGTTGTTTCTGAAGCAGAAGTTCCACAAGAAGATTTTGCCTCCCCAACAGGATCTGCAGCAGGACACGAAGACAATGAGAGTTTTATTGCAAGGGTCTAAGTGTTCTTTGTTTCTTCTTGTGTAAAGTAGTAGATCAAACTTATAAATGGTTAAATTCCTCAATATAAACCCTCTTTTAACGTTTTCTGTTACAAACTCATAACAGAGGTTTGCAAGAAGTCTGTATCATTGATTTAAAGGAGTCTCTGTTAACCTTTTGAGTTGGAGTTTTGGGAGATATATGCTAAAATAGGCATTGTGCGTGATGTATTTAGGTGCAAGTAAGCTTTCAACCTTAATTGTTTCTAGTAACTGAACTTAGAGAGTTCTCTTCTATATATATTGTTTAAAATCTACTTGCATCTGTTGTTAAGACATGGCATACAATCATTAAAATTTTGTGTGCAAAAGTCATTAGTACGTTCTATCTGGTGGAAAAAACTATCTGGACACGCACATGATGGGCAATCTACAACAAATGCGTTAATTCCAGCTGAGTTTAGGCAGACTACAGTTTGCCCATCTGGAAGGCAGTACCTAAGATCATGCTTCGAGCTTGGTTTATTGGCGCAGATCTTATTTGCACTCGTATAAGATGTATCTAGAGGAGCTAGAGTGGGTGATGAAGTTGGATCTAGTGTAGATAAAGAAGTAGGAGATTGAGAAGGATAAATTGTTGGTGTTGCTGAAGGAAACTGTGTTGGAGAGGTAGATGGAGAAGAGGTTGGGAATGTTAAAGGGGAAACTGTTGGTAGAACGGATGGAGAAGAGGTTGGGTATGTTGAAGGGGAAATTGTTGGTAGAACGGTTGGAGAAAGTTTTGGTGCGTTTTTTTTTTTAATATCACTAGAAAAAATATAAGTGGAGAAATAGCCAAGTGACAATAGGCCTAGGATTAAGAACAGGAGAGCCAATGTAAAGATGCAAGCCGCCTTGTCTTGTGCTTTTGCTTTCGGTTGTTCAGTTGAGGTGGACAGAATTTCCTGTACTGCAAGAGTATTATTTTTGCTCATCATATTTATCTTTGTATTCTGTTTGAACACTCACTTGTTTCAGACATTTTTTTCAGAGGGGACTCATATTTTTTTCTTGTTATGTCATAGTTCCCGTTTCCCAGCTACAATTTAACTTGCATTTTGCATTCATTTTGGGCATGTTTTCGTTTTGCTAAGATATCATCTTTTGTTTGTGAAAAAAACTATTTTATCAAGAAAATATTCGCTGAGATATAAAGAAAAAAAGATGTAAGTATAAGCATACAAGGTCGAAAAATATTTAACTTTTTCACCCTTGTGAAGGTTGGAGTGATATATATATAGATACTGCGTTAAGAATTATAACTATTTCGGTGGCTGTACGAGTTTCGGGTCAATGGAGACTACTTGCACTTATCGTTGTCGCAAGAAATGCAACTAGTTTGACTACAAATATTTCCTAAAGACTCTACAGGGGTAAAAAAACTATGTGGGCAGGGACATTCATCACAAAAAAGAGCGAAACTAACAAAGCCGCTGTGTAAGCATAGCGCTAAGAAGTCATCTTCAGTGCAGTACATCAACTGAAACTTCTCAGTTGGTTTTTGTTCACAGATTGTTTCTGCACGTAGCCGATAATTAATTGTGGGATGGAAAGTTGGAGATTCTGTGGTTGGATCGATTGTTGGGTTCAGACTCGGAGTTTCTGAAGGAGTAGCTGATGGACTATGACTGGGAACAGTGGATGGGGCAATAGTTGGATTGGCTGATGGAGTATGAGTTAGAAGAGGGGATGGGGGAAAAGTGGAAGTACCGGACGGGGAGTAGGTCATTTTCTTTACATTTTCAGATATCGACGCCATCAGATAAGTTGAAACATACCCTATTATAGTAAGGGTGAGCAAGAGTGCTAGTAAGCTCAAGCCAAGGACACATGCTGATGTGTGTTGGTTTTTCACTTTTAGTTTTTCTGTTGATGTGGATTGGCTCTCTATCAAGGCTAAGGCATCTTTTTTTCTCATATTTTCTTGTTGCAAAGATTTTTTTGCACCTTGTTTTTCGGATACTCGTACATAGGACTCATCTTAAGTAGTTATGTCGTTATGCCCAGCAGTTCGAGTATATGCAAAAAGCATTGATTTTGGGTAGTATTCTCGAAAAGGTCACTTTGGCGAAATGATACGTGGAATCAAAGATACCAGCTCAACCAGGGACACCAACTTCCACTCATTATTTCCTAGAAAAATACTGAAGTCTAGTTTCTCTTTTTCTTTCCTTTGGTAGGCTTAACTTTTTAGGTGAACTAGAATTTCTTGATCATTGCTTTGAAGTGTGTCCTTGGTTCAAAGAAGACTGCCTGTATTACATATAGACTTACCAAAACAAACCTTATTCAGAGCAGGGGATGAGTGAAAAGGACTCTAACGAATAATTACTATGAATTTCTTTTTCTAGTCTAATTGGAGACAGATTCTTAGCAAAGAGGAACCGCGGTGGCTGCTTATTATATATTTGTATGGGCGGATTAAAGCTGACGTGCCAGAGAACAATTATTCTACATTATGAAATTACGTGTGAACAATATGTTAGATGCAAAAAACTATTT
Organism: Labyrinthula sp. Ha; assembly: GCA_015227615.1. NCBI lineage: Eukaryota > Bigyra > Labyrinthulida > Labyrinthulaceae > Labyrinthula > Labyrinthula sp. Ha. The sequence goes on from JAALGZ010000075.1 coordinate 21,370, forward strand.
GCACCTTCAAAAGTATTGCATACTGATGTCTACGATAAACTTCCATCGTTTGTAAAAGTTAGTATTTTGGAAGTAAATTGAATATAGGTAAAGTTAGGTATTAAGTGCTTGCTTTGAGCAATTGCCTATTAGCATCAAAACGCTATCAGAATAGTAATCGTAATCTTGAACAAATAAACTAATATTTAATTAGAGTTTTCTCTCTAGGATGAACACTATCAATGGTTTTGACTTTAGCATAAGTCGAGCAAAGTGAAGTGTCGGTAATAGATTCAAAGTCTTTTCAGATTATCAAAAGCTAAACAGAATTAAGGTTGCTCTTAGACATAATATATAGTATACTCTGAGTTAAGTTGCATAAACCTAGAAATGATTGAAGCCAGAGAGAGCAACAGTAGGTACCCTAAGCAAGTAGCCTGAGTTAGTAATATCCTTATAGCGAGGTTGAATCGAGCAAAATAATAATTATTCACCAGATAATGTTATCAAAGATTTTTCTGGTTTTTCATGCTAAGATAGAGTGATAATTTTGTTGAACTACGATAAAATAAAAGTCAGTAGATATATGAAGGAAAGTACCAAACGTTTCTCTACTATTTTTACTATAGTAATGAGCTCTAAGTCTTTACAGTTCCTCAACTTAAAAATCAACTGTATATCACAAATATTTGGCTTCTTAAGCCTAAATTCAATTTAATTCTCATGACCAGCCAAGCTTCGTACTAAGTAGGGTAATTTATCGTGCTGACCATTAACTATCGTAAATCACGAAACGATAAGAAACATTGGTGTTAATACTTTAGTCTATTTTAATTTCTCCCAAAGAAATTTTGTCTTTTCAAGAAATAATTCAATATTTTTAGTTGCCGATTTAATTAAGATCACATATTTCTCAACTATGGAGGTTATTATTTTGGGTCCAATTTATCTACCTTCTATTTCGAGTCTAAATACCAGAAAACCTTTTCTTCTCGTGGTGGTAATGCTACGGAAAACTGGAGTAACCAAATAAATAATTCAATAACATTTGGGTTTATAAAATAAAGCAAATACTCTCTTAGTTGGGTTTTAGCTTCTCCTAATACATAGTATTTAGTCTGTACCGGACATCGACGACTAAATAGGGAAAACAAGGAATAGTTTGTTTCAACCTTTTAATAACCGGTATGTAAATAGAAATAAAAAACCTTAAAAAAAATTACATTAAGCTCTAGATTTACAATAATTCAGAGGAGAAAACTTCTCTATTGTGAGTTATTAACGCTTCTACTGGATGTTTAAGTTGAACATTTTGTATATAGCCAGGGAGGAACGATGTGTCACACCCACAATACTGGAATTTCTGTGTTAAGGCGGTTACATTACTGGAACTAACTAAAGCGACGATGTGCTTAGTGCACTTAAAGAGAGGCACCGAAACCTCATTTTATGGGAAATCAAATTTTCAACCTTAGATATATAATGTTCATGGGCTATAACCAGTAACCAACAAACTTTAGCAAAGCGAGCTAATGGTTATTTTGCATTCATGTCCCTTGCTAAAATAATCAGAATTGATGGAGGTACCAAATATTGCTGCGTTGGGTTTTTGTTTTGTTATAGGTAATTGCTTAAAATCATTGATACATCAGTAAGAATTGTCTCAAGTTCATTCGCTTTAAAAAAGGCTCCCCTTTTTTTCTTTAAGCAGAGAAGCATCACAACAAGTGTAAACATATTTTTTTCAAAACTTAGGAACTATGTTGGAGAGTGATCCATTATTTTTGTTGCAAAGTAAAGATATTTAATTAGATGCTTAACCATAGAATAGGTTTAGTTATTTTTCAATAATAAGCATCGCATAAACGTGCTTTTGTCTTATAATTTTAATTGAATCAGCATATTGATTGGGTCTCTCTCCAATTATTTTCAAGTTCTGCCCTGTTTTTAGCGATCATAAAGGAATAAATAAATCTGATTAAACATATTGTTGTTTTCAAATCATTTAATATGTCTCTATTACATTTTATTTTATAAAATCTAAAATCTGAGCTTAATTTCACACCTCGTTAACTTTTTGAAACTAGGGATTCGATGTAGCAACATAGTTTATTGATTGATTGCTTTTCTTACGAGAGAGTCAAATCAACTGCAACGCGAACTTCCAGAAATTCTTAGAGGATTAGTTTTTATAGTTAGATGAAGTATGGGTAATAGGAAGTTCGAACTTCATAATGAAGGATATAGAACTGTAAGCTGCAATATGGAGTAACCAGATAGGGGTGTATGCGGAAGTGCCCATTGTATAACTTATTTTAACTATACAATAGATATAATTTGAAAAAAGTTGAACATACTTTGCTGCTAATTTTATTTCCTCCAAACTTTGCATAAAATTTGGTATTCTATGACAGCGAAAGACATTATTGTATCATCCATAAGAACAGAGATATATTAAGAAGCGGACGAACTGAAAAACTATTTTAAGGGTTCCATAATATGAAATTAATTTTTGGCTCATCTGACGACGGTTAAATTAGGGACATAACCTTGTTATGAGTAAAAGAAGCTTCTGTCCTGCAACTATCAAGTTGGTTGATATGGAAATATTACAATGGCCTCTATCATTTAACAAGTGATTACTTTGTATATCCTAAAAATACTAGAATATTTTTTATTTTCCTTATGATCAGTATTCTTTACATTCGGTGTCTCCAAGATTATAGCTACATTCTTTTGTTTAGTGCATTTCTTGTTTCTTGGCTAATAAAGTTACTAGTTATTATTATCCTTCTTATTTCTGTTTTTGTTTCTTTTTTTTAAATCGTTATTTTATGTTAAATCCGAGGTACTTGTTAATTATTGACGGAGTGTATAATGAGTAAGTAATCACTTGTCAGGAAACGAACCCTATTATTCTAAAGAAAATAGTTCAATATTTTCGACCAACCTATCTGTTCTAGGGAAATCACTAGCCGTAATAAGGTTTAGGCCCATTTGAGTTGCTACAGCATAAAACAAACTAACTGGTATTTCTACATAGATTGCTGCAAAATGCCGCAAGTTCCTACTACTAACCATAATATGTTAATATTACATATTCTAGGTGGAGGTGAACATCTCGCTCCACTGGAGAATGAGCCGAGAGCAATAATTTCCAAATATCTACGAAATTATTACTTCACATATAAACAGGAAAAGCTAAGGATATTCTCTTAGTTTGTGTTAGTTTATGAGCACGGGTACAGGTGATTAAATAAACAGAAAGTATTGAAATCATTAGGTGTCACCAAGCGGTAATAACTACCTTAGTATAACTTCCCTGTAGGGTGAAGCTTAACACAAGTATAGTTACAGCTACTATAATTAAAAATTTCATTCTCAAAAATTGTTAAAGATGTAGTATTGAAGTTTCTGTTTACATTAATAAGTTGAAGTCTGTCAACAAGAAAATCGGTGCCTTATTTAAGTTGCGTGCGGGCTTGAGTCTACAGTCTGAATTGTTCTGTCGTTGATTTGGTGCAGGGAATTCAAATGGCTTTGATTGATGACGGAAATATACTGTAACTTTATTTTCACAAATACGAAAAACCTTAGAACACATTAGATTAAAGTTACTTGCACTCTTTAGAACTTGCTAGGAAAAAAGCGATGTGCCTGCCTCAAGCCCACATGTTTCCGATCTTAAACTTATAAGCGGCCTCTGTTACCAAACAAGGCCTAGAAGACTAATAATAACCTCTCAATTTATCATTATTAAATAGTAATTCTGCCATCAATATATTGTTACCCCATCAAGAAGGCTTCTAGGTATAACTTGTTATACCTTCTTAAATGGTTACCTTGCAGTGGAGAAAAGTGTTTTGCAGCAAGAAAAAAGATCTAAAACACAATCTTTCTCCCATAAAAATGTAACACAAAGATTATTCTTGAGCTAATTAGAAAAAAGAAAAAAAATTCATCTTCAAGCAGAGCACAATTTTAGCCTGATTTAGGAGTTTCGAAAAAAATTGATGTTGTATGTTCAATAACAATGTGATGTTACCACAGATTTTACCCAGTTAAGAGCATTCCAAAATGGACGAACAGGATAAACTTGAGAAGTACAAGGCCGATCTACTAGCAAGAGAATCACGCGATCAGTAGAAACTATTAATTTTTTAAGTTTAGCTCAAGAAGCGTTGAATCTGATTCTATTTTCTCTGATTTTTTCTCTGATAAAGCAGATTCATACCCGAGACAGAAGATGAATAACAAATCTATCTCGCCCAAAGCAAAACAATCCTCTCAAAAGTCTTTCGTAAACTCTATCTTCATTTTTACTCCATAGGAAAAATATAAGATAAATGTTTTACATCCATCCCAAGGCACAATCTCTGCTCCTGTAAAGTCAAAATCCGCCTCGAAGAGGAACCCAAACTCGCTTTATGGTTTACAAAACATTCCGAAGCGATACACAAAGCCTCAAAACACCCAGCCCACGAATTTTCAAACACAAAATTACCTTGGACCTTCTCCAGACGCCATTAACCCGCTTCCTCCCAAGACTCCAACCTCAATTTTCTCGAATCTAAACGGACAAGAAGTTGTAACAATATCCAAGGAAGAATTTGAATCGTTAAGTAAATTGAAAACTAAGTCACGAAAAAATAAAGTTGAGAAGAAGGATGAATATTCTGAAGAGCAAAAAGTACTATTAGAAAACTTGAAAGAAGAGATTCTCAGACTGAAAGCCGAAAAATTACATCTTCAAAAGAAAGTGGTTGCAATGACTAGTGAGAGACAGAATAATATGAAATGTATAGATCAAGTAACAAAATTAGAAGATAAGTTGAAAAAGACACAAAGATTAAATTCTTTTCTTCGAGAAAAATGTAAATTGCTGGAGGAAAAATTAGAAAGGGCTGAAAACCTTTCGGAAAAAGATTCAAAACTACGTGATTTACAAAATCTAAACAATGCTCTGGTTCAAAATATTCTACAGATTAAGTAAGGAGCTCAAATATCTGAAAGTTTCTTTTTATTCTTGTGTAAGTATTGAATAGCAACTTGTGTATTTACAACTTTTTCAGCATTTACCTTTAACGAGTCGCATAATGTATCAACTTTTTCGAATATTTCACTCAAATTTATGGAATCATTGTTTCTTGAGTTGGTCAGCTTATTTTCGAAATCATTTACAGTTTGTTTAAGTTCTCTTAACTGTAATAGATAATCCTTTGTATACATTCTTTTTCAACGAATCAGAATTCTTCTTTAGCCAATCAGAATTGTATATGAATAGTTTACTTGAACCGTTTAACCATAGATTTCAAATTGCTTTGAATATGATTGGTTGTATGAAGCAATAATATCTCGTGTTGTGATATTTGATTTGATTGGATAATTCAACGAATCAACAAACAGTAGCGAAATCCAACAAAAAAGAAGAAGAAATGGTTAAACACAATGGAATTCTTCCAAACGTGCACTTCAAAAAGCACTGGCAAGAGAGAGTCAAGGTATTTCTTGACCAGCCTATGCGTAAACGCAGACGTAAGTTAAATCGCCAGAAAAAAGCCAAAGCCCTTGCTCCTCGTCCAAGATCTCTATTAAGGCCAATTGTTCACTGCGCTTCAAGAAGATATGCATCAAAGTTACGTTTTGGACGTGGATTTACACTTCTAGAACTTAAAGAAGCTGGTATTAATGTAAATGAAGCGCCAACTATTGGTATTAGCGTTGATAAGAGAAGATATAATAAGTCTCAAGAAAGTTTAGACAGAAATGTAGAAAGGTTGAAAGAGTACAAGAGCAAGTTGATTGTATTTGGAAAGAAATCTAAGGTTGCTGCGGAAATTAAGGAGCTGAAATTGGTTAAGGATGTTAATTCGGCAGATGACGTTGCAGTTAGTGTTGGTGACGTTGAAACTGCAGAGATTACGGAAGAGATGAAGACATTCAACGCTAGATCATTCTTGAGGAAGGAGAAAGCTTACAACTACACTGCTGTAAGAGCTGCTCATCCAGACAGGAACAGAGATAAAGAAGATTAAGCTTAACTCAACTACCTCTGCATTTGACTTAGGAACTCATCCGCAAGATCATCGTTGAAACCAAGGGTAGATAAGTCATGTATATTCAGTTGTCCAACCATTTGGAGATCGAACAATCCAGCGTCGGCAAAAATTTCACGAACGATCGCATGCTTTTTTACTTCTTCGTTTTTCACCTGGAAAAAGGTAGAAGTAGACAAGTGCTTTTCTAAGAGTTTTCTCCGTTGGATGAATTCAAGGTGTATCTCGGCTTCTTCGCTTGATCTAAATTTAAGCTGGCAGCTTTTCCATATATCAAGAATCTCTCTTGATTTAAGAGGTTTTTCAGTGTAAAAATCTTCACAACGTTTACATACACAAAAAGTGCATCTCATACAAGAAAACTTCGCGCCTGCTTCATATCTACTATGGCAAAAGTAACAAAAGTTCTGGGAGGTCGTCGGCTCTGCATCTTGATTTTTTCTGGCCTCCACGTGAAAACTAAAACAGTGCTTCTGGCCAGAGGGACATAATCCTAAACGCACATCTGGTTGATTCTCCTCAGAAAGTAACAAAGTAAGTCTTCTAAACTCATCACAACTAAATAATAAAGAAAAACAGTAAGGAGAAAAACAGGTTGTGAATATCTGTGTGGGAAACTCTTTGATTAAATCTTTTTCGTAGAGAATAAAATATCTGTACTGCTCATCGAAATCGGTTATATTAAAATAAGAAGGTTTGTACAGGCCATAAGTCAGTACAGAGAGAAAAAAATAATCCAAGATTAAAAAGCCTTTCTCTATCAGAATATCACGGTTAAACCAATGGGCAAGCTCAAAATATTCCGTAAACGTAGGTTTTTCTAAGAACGTGATGTTCTTCTTGAAAAATAGTTTAATTAACCCCCTTTGGGTGAATATATGGTTCCCTTCGTGAATTTCATTTGCACAGAAAAAACTGAAAGCGTCTAACATTCTGTACCTAAAATTATCATTATCTGAAATAACTTTAAACAAAGTTTCAAACTCACTTTGCACTGGTTTCTTAATAAGTTTTCTAATGACAAATCCACTATTCACATTTGGTTCAACATCCCGAACTCGTGCTCCACATTCAACAAGTAAATCTAAGATTTCTTGCCGATCTGTACCCAAGTACTTGGCGAAAGCATATTCCAGTAGATTAAACTCATATGGAATACCAAAATTATTTTCTCCTTCTGCAACTGCCCAATTTATTGTTTTATCGAAATCAAAGTCGTCATCAAGTCTTAGTAAATTCTCTATAACAACTTTGAATACAGCTATTATTTTTTTCTCTTTATCCATCCATAACTTATGATGAGTTAAATTATCAAAACAAGTTCGCAATAATTTTCTAAGAGTTTCGTTCGAAATATCACTTTTTTGTAATTGGGAAAACAGAAGTTTAAACACTTCAGAAGAAATTTGCGTTATATTTTTTTCAAGAATGCTTGGGTCATCAAATACACATCCATGAGAGAATAAATGTTTTAATGTTGAAGTATCTTGAGAGGTTTTTCCTTTTCCTATAACCAGTTTTGGCAATTCCAGTGTAATTAAGTTTGTACCTCGACGTTTTAGAAAGTCGAATAAAAGCTGAAAGATTGCTTTATGTTTATCCTTGTAACTTGAATTTAAATCAAACACCTCAGTTACATAAAACAAGAGTGTTTCTTTCACAATGCTGTTTAAGAACGGTCTCTGCTGCTTCTCCAACTCCACCATTAAAACCTCCAACAATTTTGAGTCTATACTCTGAATAACTTTTCCCAAAAGTGACTTTTTCCAGTCTATTCTAGACCCACTTATAACCTTTTCACTATCTTCAGTCGAATCCAAATCCTTTTCTTTTTCATCTTTCTTTTCATCGTCCTCAACGGCTACATTATAATAACTAAAGTTTGCTCCCATTTTAAACAAACACTCAAAAAGTTCATATTTCTCCTTCCTCAAGTTAATGGCTGAATATTGAAGAATAGTACCTTCATGATTATTAAGTTTTCCGTTCAAATTAAAACCATATTCTACCAAAAGCTCCATGCATTGAATGCACTCTTCAATATAAATTTTATCCAAAGAGAAAGCTTTCAAAAAAGGCTCCTCACCATCACTTGGGTTAATTAACAGAGAATTCTCATTTTTACTGAGATCAGTTGGGGATTTGGACGGAAACATTCTTTCCAATACTTCTTTCAGCATTCTTGGGTTGGGCTTAGCGACTAGTTTATGCAGAATGTTCACATTGTTGTAAGTAGCGCTTAAGCCTAGGTTATGTCTTATGAATAAGTCAAGAAAACCAAAATCATCCACGTTGGGCAAAAAAAAAATTAATCTAGAGAGTGAAATTTGGTCAGATTGTAGACTTTTTCTTAATCCATAGTCAAACAATTGCTCTAATATATCTCTTTTCTTCAAGAACAAAGCAGTTCTTCCTGTCCAATGCCCGGATTTTGTCCCAAAAAACTTTTCAATTTTTTCTTTTTTTGGCTTATCCAAAAATAAACGAATAACTTCCTCATTTCCGTTAATAATCGCAAAAGTTAACGGACAATATTTTATCTGGCCGAAAATTGTTTTTGGGCCTAAAACAAAAGCTTCAAGATCAATGTCTTCTCTTTCTAGAAGTGTTTCCACACATTCCAAGTCATTAAAACAAACTGCAAGATGTAAAGGTGTATAGCTAAAAGTTGATTTATAATTAACTTCCTCAGATTTTGCAGTGTTTACAATTTTCTTAAACTTTTGAAGTTGCGCATTAAGTACTGTTTGGTCTATTGAGTCTTTTCTCTTGAGAAGTATATCAAATAATTTATTTTTCTTCTTTGGTATTCGAGGAGGAGCGGGACAGTTTTTCATTTCTGAATGAAAAGTTTTATTTTATCAATATACACTCTTTCTGCTTGTTCGTAACTATTTTAGTGCAGTCGAGAAGAATGAAATGCAATTTTAGTTTCACGCTATGGCCAAACCAGACATTTTTGGGCTTACTATATTCACCATCAAAATTTTGGGCTTGTAAAGACAAAATCAAGAACAAAGCAAAAATGCAAAGTTTTCAGTGTAGAGATTTCACTACACCTTTGAGAGAAGTCACAGGAGCGGCGAGCTGACGGAATCACTTACCCAAATCGTGGTGTGTGGATTTTGGTTATCTACCTGTGTTTAAAAGAAACTAAGTTCTACAATTGTCAAAGACAGTCCAAATCTTGATATTACATGAACTGCTCAAGCAAGGAATTGAGTGCCTCAGGCGGATGTTGAGTGTTACCTCGATCTCAAGAAAGTAGATTGACTTAAAAATTCCGAAAATGCCACGTGTGTAGTTATTTACCACACGGACGAACTTGCTAACGGGGTAACGGACGTATATGATGGTAGTGACAGGATCCTGAAGCTCGTTTTCAAACTTGATGGAAAGTGGAGGGTCGGGTTTGTAGATAGGTACACTACTCACTCTGGACATGAGGCTTTCGCGTACAAGAATTACCTGGATGACCTTAAAAGGACGATTAAAAACCTTAACAAAAGAACGTTGGTTGTCATTTGTGGTTAATTTAAGGCTTAAGTGGGTGGACACAAGCTAAACACGAATTGAAAACTAGGTTCCTCATCACGTTCTAGCGATAAAGCAAACTTAACAGTTAATTTCTTGAAGGAAATCAGCCCGTCTACTATTAAACATTTAACAATAACAGGTAAAAACGGCACTAAAACACGCTACTCTCACATCAAGAACGCATACAGGCGGAGCATTCAAAATGGACTATTTGTTAAAAAATGTTGTAGCTTCAGCTTTTCGCCTGAAACTATGTGCAAACACATCCTATAGCTTCTGGGGGAAGTGTAAGTTTGACCGCTTTGCCTTCTGAATAACAATCACTGCACCATGGAAGCAGGAAAAGAAGAAGAGACCCAGATCGCAGTTAGACTACAACTTTCTATCCCATAAATCAGTAGAAAAGGGAGTAGATAGAGGTATTTGTGAATTTATAGAGCAGAATGGAGATATGAAAACACACTACGAAACCATGGTAAAAGTAGTCAAGGGCTATTGGGTAAGATACTTAGCTTTGAATGATTCGTTCCGTGGAATATTAGTAGTTCAAGTCTTCATTGCCATGACAAGCAAATGTACCGGGGGGTTGGTTTAGTGGGTTCCCCTCCTACACGATGCAATAAAGGGCCTTGGGTCAGTTATGTCCTCCTTGTAAGGCCGAAGGGTTTCCAACCTCCGAGTAGGCCCAAGAAAATGCTAAATGGAATCCGAACTATCATGAACAAACATCTCGCCAGAATATCATGCAAAGTACCCAAACGCACAAATTTCCACCTTAATATATCCCTCATAAGGCACAAATGCGGAAACTGGAACAACTTAAACACAAAAAACAAAAGAAGAGTTACGAAAGAACTGGAAGAAGCTGCATGTAACGGCTGTAACAGGTGGTTCAACGAAATAATTTCAAGAATCTAAGTTTCGTTTGAAAACAGAAACTCTAGAACCTGGTAAAAAATATTTTAAAAGTTACAGCCGGTGAAATAACTACACGGGAAAAGTTGAAGGAGTTAACTGGTAAGAAAATTGGAACAACGGGCCGCTTTATAATATTGAAATAATATCCGCAAACCCAATGGAAAACACAACTTCCTGTAGCCCGACTAATAAACAATCAAGCAATGCAATACCAAATTTCTGTTTATGTACGAATTCCTTGGAATAGCTTCTAACTCCATCCTCCAACTAAAAATAAAATAGCCTCATTCATCAAAACCTTAAGAAACAATTAAATATCAACTACACATGAAATAAAATGAAATTAAAAAAATGCAGAAATCTAGAAACAAACAAATAGAACTCTTCAATCTATCCTAAGAACAGAAAGCCCAAATTAAGCAGAATGAACAGGATGTGCAAATAAAAAGCTACCTGCCTGTAGAGACAAGAAGGTAGAAAAAACGAACCGTCTAACTACGTATCTTTGAGTCTCCTTAATTTAAACTTTAAACTATTAACCAAGAAAATATACAACTGACTGGAACCAATACTGGAAGCACTACCTGACTATCAAGCAGGTTTTAGACACACAGAAAAAAGATTCTAAAGATAGGAGCACTGGCTACCATCATCGAAGCGACTCATAAGCAAAAAGCCAATCTTCATATTGTTTTCGTAGACTTTGATAAAGTGCTTGACAACATCTCAGATTAGCTCACCATTCTGGTCCTAAAACAGCACCACACTCCATAAAAGTTTGCCATTAAAACGCTTTACGAGAAAACCAAGCTATATATATCTAACAGCGGAGAAACGAGCTCTTATCCTGATGTGATGACAACAGTTCCTTATTGGGACTCACTGACCCCCAGCATATTTATTGCCTCCCTGGGTTCCAAAATGAAAATAATTAAAATATAAAACAAGGAGGAACTACTGTTCTGAACCAGAACATTAGATACTTGTTTTTGTGAATGACCTAGAAATCTTGACTAGAAAACCCTGAACTAATAAGCTTTCTCACTCAAATACAACAACTGCATTAAATAGTACACCTAAGAACAAATTAAAATAAAACTGTGCTTTCTTAGCCAAAGTAGAATATAGCATTATTGATACAATTCTCGAAGTTGACATAAATTAATCTTTACATACTTCTGTTGTGCATGCTGTAACATATATTTGAATACTCAATTTTCTATCAACTGCTGGTCAAGTTCCCATTTTCCCGATTGAACTAAAAAGTTGAGAACAGCAAAAATCTTGGTAATAGCGAAGAGTAAACAATCACTGACCACAACTTACAGCCACAAACAAGTGACCTCACAATAAAAAATAGCTAAATAAAAATACAAAGAAGGTACACACATGCAAAATCTATGTTTAATGACAGAAACAATGCTTTAGATGCTATAATCCAAAAAAAAAACAGAGAGGAAAAAAATGTATAAACAGGCTGAGAGACATTATTTCATCAGCCAATGTCTAAGAAAGAAGCAAGGAAATTCTGACAAGAGTAACTATGTCTGTACCAATAATTTCCAACACAGAAAAGTGTTCACGGAACTCGTCAATGAATAAAATTTTATTCATAATATCCAGAAAAAAATAAGAAACTCATTGACAAAATTTGATGACTACCAGTTTCAACTGAGAAAAAAAGATCCGGGCCTTGTAAAGACTGCTTAATCCCTGTGAGAAAATTTTGTATCAGAAAAAACACCATTGTGGATAAATAACTCGCCACCTACACGAGTTACAAGCCATTAAATAACAAAGTCAACCTTAAGCACATAAGACCAAGATACAAACAGAAACTAGGAAATAACAATATAAAAGGAAACTGGATGAGCTAGATGAAAAAAAATGTCACGTCCCATACACCCGCCGAGATTTAACATGCAAAAACACCCATACACAACATTTGCAGAAACTCACACACATAGTGATAATAATACCCGTGACAACAATTGGATGTGGCCAGGAAATAATCCTCTGAATTGTATTCAGTTTCATAAAAATATAAACGAGGCCACAACTGTAAGAGAAGGGTATTTGAAAAATATATAACCTGGACGTCTAACACCAACCAACAGAAGAGAAAATAACAAACGAAATACTCTCCTTGACCGGAAACCATCTTCAAAATCTAAAAGTAAAAAAAAAAACTTAAAATATGAAAGGATGTTCCGGATACCAAAAGTAAAAAATACAGAGTCCCGCCAGGAGGTATCAGACTCTTCTAGAACAAACAAGGGTACTCGCTGTTCAATCAAAGGTAAAACTTCCATAAGATAGACAAAATTTTAAATATCCCAACCACTCCTCGACGGTAATTGGATAAGCAACTTTGATATACATTGAAGAAGAAAATCCAGATAAAGCAATAAAGTGCTTGACAAATTATGAACTCTGCCCAGAACCAATACACGACTTCAATATTAGCATATATCAATAGCAACTTTACAAAGAATATTTTGATTACTTGAAATGGGTACACGTTGGAGTCTTTCATCTTTTTGTACAATTTAGTCTTTCTCAGTGTTAATTTGGATTGCAAATTTTCAGACAGAGATTTGAGAAAACATGAAATCGGACCTGGATACGTAGATTAATCAACCAGTTCCGTTTAATCCTGCAAACGAATAATGAGAAAATGTTACTATCGTTGATTAAAATGAAAAACTCCATAATCAAGAACGTTGATGAATTTAGTACTAACATATGTTGTTCTGAAAATTAGTTAGACCCCACTTGATGTTTAGATTATATAGATCAGTTAATTCACTTACAAACATGAACAGTTGAACTAATTCATCATTAATATTTAATCTGACTGTTTTTGATTTGCATTGCTTCAAAACCTCTTCTATTGAGATATGACTTGATAATATGCTATTAAACTAAGAGAAAATAACCTGTAGGGATTTACATATCATCTATTGAGTATCTGCAGGAATAATACATTCTCAAGGGTCTAGTTTTAGAATGGTGTGTTTTAAATATCATCGGCCTTGGTAAATTTCTTTTTAAGTGATGCATATAGAAATATGAAACCAGTGCATTAGCTACTTAATACAAGTAATATGGAGAACAGTTTAAATCTTGTATCAAAAGAAATATGTTTTAGCTGATTTATCTCTTTTTGTAGACGAGAATAATTTTCTTATTGGTTCAAAGAGACTAAAAATTTGATTCTAATTAGCCGAATCTAAAGTTTTAATCTTATATATATATATTAGATTGTAGCCCACAGCCATAGTCAAAACGGAAGGGATTATAATCTTACCCGATAAAGTTCAATTAAAAAATATATTTTACCACTAGTAGCAACCCAAAACTTAGAGCCAAAATAATATTATGTTTTTTATCATTGTTTTTAAAGTTTGAACCGTTCACCTTAAGAAAAAAATTATGGGTGCCCTAAACTTATCTCTTTTGAAATTATCAGCAGATATGGAATTAAGATATTTCTTTTATAGTCCCACCAAATATGCGTGTTGAGAATATCTAATAACTAAAACATGTTGTCTTATTTTTTTGCGAAGCATTTAGCCATACGAATGTATTAAGTCCACAAATCTGTGCTAAAACTGGATCCAATCTAGTTCTTAATTCTTGTCCAGAAGTAGGGTTCTCCCATGTTAAGATTTAAGGCGACATTTCTGCATAGAAGCAATAGGTTTTAGCAAGAAGAAATATTCCTAGAGATTGACGTTATTCGCCACACTCTTTAAGCTCTGGGTCTTTAAATTATGCAGACCAAAAGTATTTCTCTGAAAATGGCCCTAATTGAAAGAGCATTTATCCAGAAAATTAAAGTTTTGAATATACAAGAAAAAAATATAGAGCATAATCAGAAGATAATAAAAATTTAATGATTATTATCTTAAATAAAAATGCATGCTGCAAAGTTAAAGAAGATTTGTTTATCTAAAAGACGACAAAGTTGATAGGAAAAATAGAATAAGCTTTAGCTACTAAAATTATCACCCTTGTGAAATTTTATCTAAGAATAAATTTATTCCAATCCTCAAAAGTTAAATTCAGTAAATTTATGAGATGCAAATCTTCCAAGACTGGGTTTAATTTTACTCTATAAGATTTTTTTTTGTGACAGGGATTTGGTAGAGATGACAAAGTGTGTGAAATATACTGCTGCGAGATTGCGAATCTGGTTCCTTACTTTTCGCTAATTTCTGACATGTCGAATTGTGACAGTTTCTGGAAAAACAATTTATTTGAGACTGGTTCTTAGAAAGGTACATCAATTTGAGATTGAATAACTTAGATCCGACCATAGAGAGTGATTTTAACAGTATCATTATTTGTTTGTAACATCTATAAGAACCATAGTAAATGGACTATTTATAATGGATTTAAATAACTTGAGACGAGAAATAAAGTGATAGAACATGAATAGATAATTTATTTTCTCAAAATTTGAAACAATGATTGACGTATTAGCCCCCCCATATATTTCTTTCTGAATAGAAAAATGAATTTAAGGTGTTCTACATAGGATAGGAAATGAATGTAGAAGAAAATAAAAAAAGTGGAAAGCATGAACAAATAGGTCTCTAAGTAAGTAGTTTTTTTCTATGGAGCTAATTTGAGATATTGGGAAAGCAATTTTTATATTACTGGTTTAGAATATAAGCAAATGAGGTATGTTTTAAATAGTTTTGCATAATTTTTGCAGTATTAGAATTTGACATAAGTGTTGTTGATGATTAAGATATTACACAGATAAGAAAAGCCGTGCTTGCAGAGCTTATTGTGAGCCATAGAAAACAAATCAAGTGTTTTCTAAACGGTTTCCCTAATTAACGTGAATATATTCTCAGGGAAGGGTGGTATCAAGAATATTGTGTTACTGTTTTCAAGATCTCTGGGGAGGGAAGCATCTGATTCCACTATATATATATATGACATTAAATGAACAGAAGATATGATAACCCAGCAAGAATCACAGTCGCTGAAATGATAGAGGTTTGAAAGTTTATTTATTTCATTTCAAAACTTGTCGAAGGAGGAATAAATCTTATTTAACTATTCTTTAACATTTGCTCATTTTTAACAGTTTCTCAACTTCTTTATAAGTATTCGTAGATGTCATGATTACTATAAAAGCTCTGGTGTTATTTTCATCTTAATAATATATATTAAGAGCGATCTAACTCCAAAAGCTTATATACATTAAGTTTGTTGGCTCAAAAGAAAAAACTGGTTCAGAATGCCACAAATACCCTCCTAACCTATTTAATGTTGACAAACCATAATTTTTGCAAACTCCAGAACAATTTTTAAATTTTTTTGAGTGCATTCATAATATTAGCTAAATAAGACACAGTCATTTACCCTATGAGAAACTTCACAGCGCTAAACAGATTTATTCCCTTTAAGTTTATATTAAAGATTTCATTAGGGTCATTAAATGTTATCTGAATCCACATTTGTCAAATTGTTGGTTTTTGATAAATTTATGCTTGGGCAAAGTTGTACTTTAAATAGTTCCATCAAATACACTTTTTTACGCCAACATACAACCTCTAACCCCTAGAAAAAAACTAGCTATGAACAACTGCTAGTTCTATTTTTGGGTAAGGTTTATTTAAAGTTAAAGCCAAATCAATTTCTATACCTATCTTGTATGATATTATTGAATATCACAGCAACAAAAGTTTCTCCCTATGTCACTTGGCTTAGACTCCTGGCTTCTTCTTTCTTTAAGACGGACTGCAGTTTGTCCACAGCTTTCTCTAGTTATGGCCTTGAAAATAACTTTCAAGGTCTTTGGATTCTATTGAATTTTATGCATCTTCCTCAGCTTATGAGAATCCAATCCCCATTTCGTGAATCTTAATTAGGAATTTGAGTCAAATGAGTATCGACTTAAATTTTCCAGAGTTTGGAGAACTTATCGTCTCGGGATTTCCAATCTACTTCATTGATTACTTCTTTATATGTAGAAGTCTATCGAATTTTGAGCACCTTGTTTTCCCCTGACATAATTATAATAATTGGCATCAGTTTTGTACCTTTTTCACGATAACATTCTCCATCGAGAGTCAAGATAACGAGAGCTGTCTCGAATCCAAATTAGGATATATATATATATACTGTGTGAATTCCGAGATATCTGCTATATCGAGACAAAAAGATTAATATCATAACGCTGGTAAAACTCGAACTAAAGGTCTATCGAATAATTTCATACCAAAACCAACGAGAATCCTTTTCTTTTGATATTGAAAAATCAAAAAATAGCTCATGTACTTGAACATTCATCTCTTGAGGAGTTGTTTTACTATTCTTGAACAAAATATTTTTTCGTTCTCTATAATGTCTAATTAGAGTGCATATAAAGATAAATTTTGAACACGAAGGAGAAAACTAAACCATTTTATCTTTAATTATGGGGCGTCACAAGACATCTGTCCACAAAGTTGCTCCCCAGCGTAAGATCTGAAAAATTCATTGACAGAGCAATTACAACCACGTAATCCACAATTTATCTCATCAACAGAACTACTACTAGCACTAGTGCTGCACATGAATAAGAATCCATCCTCAGAGCACATCCTCCATGTATTAATATCATCTGGTTTTTCCTCGCACGCAATTTCCGCGGTCAATCTTGTAGGCTCTTGAGTAGGCGTTGCTGTAGGTTCCGCAGTTGGAAAAACTGTAGGTGAAAATGATGGAACTCTTGTTGGATGAATAGATGGGTTCATTGTTGGGTGCGTGGTTGGAGACGTACTGGGTGCTCCTGTTGGAGCTACTGTTGGGCTTGTGGAAGGAGCTCTGGTAGGATCAACAGAGGGTGAGTTAGATGGAAACGTCGTTGGCGAGAATGAGGGTAACTTAGTGGGTGAAAGAGAAGGTGATGATGTAGTTGGGGATGTAGATGGAGACATTGTAGGAGAAGTTGATGGTGAATGGGATGGTGTTACAATAGGGGTCGTGCTGGGGGAGATTGTCGGGAAAAAGGTCAATTCTTCATTTCTTCCGGCTGTTAGATCTGCTGATCCAGTTGCTGCAAAGGAAACTAAATAAATTATTAGTGTCAAACCAAGGCATCCCAAAATTAGGGTAGGTGTTGACAGTCCTAGAAGCTTCTTTTTCAACTCAGTCACCCTGTTCTTGCTCACTTCATTTTCAATTTTTTTCTCAGTGATGGTTAGTTGTAATTCTGGATCTTTTTCCATTTCTTTAGATAAGTTTTTAAGTATCTTTTATTTTTTTGTTAGAGTTCTTTTTGATGAAATGTTTTGTTATTTTTTATTATTATGTGTCATACGCAGTTTTATCTACTCCGGGTATTATATTAAATAACAATTGGGCATTACCAGAAAAAAATACGGACAATAAATTTCCCAAGAATAAATAAATGAACAATACTGAAAACTATTATGGAGTCAGAAAATGCAGTTTCTACATATATTGGATAAATTTTTATATAAATATGTTTTTTTCCCAGCTTTCTTGCGAATCTATGGACAAGTAGAATTAAGAACTGGGGTCCACACCCATGCCCTTTGATACTGTTGAAGGATAATAGCTGTGTGAGGCCAACACATCTATCAAAAGTCCATACTTTTCTTTTATGGATATTATATAGATATATAGTAACATACATAATTAAGTCAACTAGTTTTTTTCTAGAAAAAGGTTATTTGTTTTTACTAGAAACCAGGAATTAGAGCTAAGAATCTGTTTTCAAGTAACTATGCTTTCTCAAGAATAGAAGAAAATATAATCTAGAAAATTTACAATGTTTTAATTTTTTTCTATTGTCTAGCAGAATTTGGAATTCTCTAATTAATTCTTAACGTATCCGCTCTCCTTGAAAATAGTTCTTTTTAGTGCAGTATGAAAACAGTATTTAAAAAATATTTTATCTATTTAGTTCAAGCCTCAATGCAGAATAAATCATTACAACGAGCTGAGAAAATATAAAAAAATATATTTTCTGGACATCGACATGGACTGCTACATTCTTCAATATATGGCGAAGAGTCTATACAAACAGCTGCTCTATTCTCAGAAAGACAAATTGCCACTTATTGGGTTAGATCTGGTAAGTCTGTACAAACTTCTTCAGCTGTTACAATAGTTGGAGATATGGATGGAGAATAAGATGGTGCAACAGAGGGTGTAGCAGCTGGAGAGTCTGTATAATTTGCTTTTGGCTCAACAGTAGGGCTAAAAGTAGGGGAAAATGTTGGAGTGGTGGATGGAGAAACTGTAGGCTTTAAGCTAGGAAAAAAAAAGATGGTAAAAAAGTAGGAGCAGTAGATGGGGTAAGTGTTGGCTTTTGAGTTGGACTAGAAGTTGGTGAAAGAAAGGTAGGTGTTGTAGGAAATTGAGTTGGTGTTTCTATAGGAGAAAGTGAAGGTAAAAAATTAGGAGCGAATGAAGGTAAGTTTATCTGTTTCTTAGGAGATTGAGTTGATTCAGTAGTTGGAGAGAGTGATGGTGAAATAGTTGGGTTGTTGAATGGAGATGAAGTTGATAAATTAGTTGGAGAAAGAGTTAAAAACTTGGATGGTGAGAAACTTGGAGTTTTTGAAGGTATTAGAGTTTGTTCTGCTGTTGGCGATATTGATGGAGGTTCCAGAGAAAGTGATGTTGGAGAAAAAGTAGGTTTTTCTGTGGATGGAGATAAACTTGGTGATGAAAAAGATTCAGTAGCTTCTCCTAATCCTAAACTTGCAGATTGAGCTATAATAACTGCAATGCCATATATTCCAAATGCAAGTAGAGTCAGTAGAAACAGAAATATCACTGGTGGAAGTTGAAGATAAACTCCATTGGTTTCTTTTCCAGCAGTGATTTGAGAATTAACATAATGTTTTGGTGTTTGTACAGATATTTTATTGCTTTTCATTTTTGTTTTTTTTATTTTTTAGATTACTTTAAGAATATATTTATGTCTTACGCATTATTTTATATTGTCGTATTATTATATATATTTCAGTTGGGCATTCAATAATAAAAATTGTGACTTTAAAAGAATATTTTATTAATAAAAAAATATATTTTGGACACCCAACCAATTGAACTCTATATTTCAGGATCTGAAAGTGGAATATACAATTCTATTTCGAAAAAAGAATAAAGTTTTCTACTGTTTTTTTTCTCTACTCGCTCTTTTGTCGACTGTGAAATGTTTTGAAATAGTTTTTTTCTTGAACAGAAAGTGGTAACTGAGTCAATATATAACAAATATAATTCAAATAAATAATATATTTTAACAAATTTATGGCGATGTAAACGCTTTTCTAAGAGTACTAGTTTCTACCAAGAATTGTTGCATTTTATATACCCATCTCTCTTCATAAACTCTATATTGATCAGTCATAATCTCACCTTCCTTCAGACACATCTAAGTATCTTTCAGGTATTAGTATATATTTCTTTCTCGCTTGTTTATGCTCACTATTGATTTGTTATAATAGGCATTTTAATATTTCTCGATAGTTGTTCAGGAGTTGTAGATCTTTTTTCTTGGTACTTCAACATCATATGTTAATCTTAAACAGATAAAGTCTTAAAAAACAATTTTCTAATTAATACTTTGCTGAGATTATTTGGTGTTTTTCTTTTTCTTGGTATTCTGTAGAATGACTCTAATCTTCTAGTTTCTTACTTGAGATGTCTCTGCTTAAATTGACTATTAATATCTATATTCATTCCAAAAAAAGAATACATTTTACAAAAATTAGGTTTAACTTCTCATCCTCAATATTCTGTTTCCAAATATTTACCAAAAAAAAATGTATTCATTATCATTAAAGTCAAGCCAACATGTTATACTTTTAATTGTGGAACTTCCACACAATTTGTGGTTGCGCAAAGATCAAATATATCATCAGGCACAACAAACACGTCATCTGGGCAGGCACAGTTTTCACAAGTAGCAACAACACCATTCCCATTTCTTTGACAGGCCAGTACACTGGTTGTGCTCAAGCAGCGTGAAACAATGCTGTTGCCATCGAATACTACATCCTCACACAAAAATTCAGCCAAAGAGGTAGGTGACGGAGTAGGGGAAATAGTGGGAGAGTCTATAGGAGGAACTGTTGGAGAAAAACTTGGCTTAGAAGTAGGTGACGGATTAGGGGAAATACTTGGAGAGCTTGTCGGAACAAATACCTCAGGATTAGTTGTTTCTGTTTCTTTCGTCTCATTTGATTTTGAAATTTTTTCCCAGTTTAAGTCTACTATAGTCCCTAATAGAAACACACTAACCAAGACAATTATGCCCAAGATCACACCAAAGAAAGAAGTGACTCTACTTCTTTTTTCTTGCTTACTGTGCACTTGCATAACTCTTTCTCCTCGGAAAAATCTATGAAGAATTCCTTTTCTAGCTACATTAATTTCTAGAAAACCTGAAAGGTTTCTATTTTGATTGCCATTTTGCTCTTCAAAAAACTTGGTGTCAACTAAAGACAGTCAACAACAAATGTAATTTACCAGACAACACTGAGGCTGTTGTTTGAACTGGTTGAAAGGAAGCAACAGCTAAAGAATTATGCATATCTTCATCCAAGATCAAATTTTCATCTGCATTATTACCAGAATCTGTCTTGGGTAGTTTCATTTCTCTTACCTTCACTTTTTGGAATCGTTTTGTTTTATGGGATTGAACAGATTTAGAAATTTTGGGAACTCATAATTTGGTATTATATTATCATATATCCGTTAACTGTTTAATTGTGTTCTGATACCGTTAACTTCCAATTACTTAAAGTTAGTAATTCACAATTGGTATCCCTACGAAGTTAAACTAACGCTAGCATTTTTTCTTTGCTCAGAAAATGTTATAGAGACTGTGAGATACCTCGCTAAAAGTCTAGGGAATAAACTACGAACGTCAGTTTGATAACTAAGGTAATTGAGACGTACTTTGAACCTAAGTGCATAACACACTTTTAAAGCTACTTCAGACCGTTTCGGTATGATGCAACCCTTTTTTGAGTATTGACTTCTGATCGCCTTCGAAGACGCTAAGGATTTCTTTTTTACTTGGATATCTTTATCCAAGGCAACCCTCTCAACTAAGTGCTTTATGTAACATTTATGATTATATTATTATGTTTGTAAATCGTTTTAACTAATTTCATAAAACTTTTCTTCTTCTATCGATACATTTTTGATAACTGACATGGATTTTTACAACCCATTATTTTCTATTTGGCGCATAATATATAACTATGTTTCATTAGACACTAATATACACACCTTACACACTTTACTTGAGTTACATGTTGTTAAGGTTAGAATCCACCTACGAAAACCAAATGAGGATAGTTTTATGCTAGCTGTAAAGAGCAGTTGAAGAGAACCTGGGGGCATAGACAAATCAATGGGCCGTGGTGACTGTTTTTAGTATATTTGGTTCCCCGTTTTATGTATCATTTTGCTTTCTGGGACTGTTGTGAGCTAAACTTGACTGAAAAATTACAGCTGAGTATTAAATTTTTACGCCTCCTAAAATAGAAGAACTAAAAAAATAGCGCTTCAATGATAACAAACGATAAATTGGCATTAAATTTAACTCTTAAAATTTATTGAATTTTTGTATATATATGGGAGTTTATTCCAGTACCTTAGAGATATGTCTTAGGTAAGCCATATGATAGAAAGCCCGGGGTGGGCACTTATCCCTCTCAATCATATACCTAGAGGTAAGCATTATCAATAACTGCATTATAAGACATAATCAAAAGTCTTAGAAACAGTAGAATTTGCACCTTTTCCTGGTAGAGCTACAATGTTGCTTAAGACGTTGTACAGAAAAGTATATTCAAATATTTGTATTGAAATTTGACATACAGAGAACTATTACTAGCCCTAGGCTTCAGAGATTAATATTCAGGCAATTCAATCAGCCAGGTGACCAATGCAAAACAACAGACATTGACAGGCTCATTTATCAGATATTAGCTGAAATTAAGGGTATTAATTATATCAAAACATTTAAAAAGTACATTGAATTTATTCATGAACGAGTAAATTAGTTTAATTCTATTCTTTCCTGGCAGAAGAACTCCAGTACTCTTGAATTTATAAAGTTATTTGGTTAAAAGTGGTTGAAAATAAACCAACAAAAAAATAGCATTGGCTCTATAATAATACCAAAAGATAATTCATTAACGTTAGGAAATAGTTCTTTATACGATTTCCCATTGATAAGAAATAATTTTTGATATACTAGTGGGCTAACCCAGAAAAAACTGAGAAAAAAATCAATTGTAAACGATTCTTTGCAGATGGCTCCAAATCCTCTTAACAATACAGTTCCTTAAATAAACTGCGCTTTATTAAAAATTATGGTGAGATCCGTGTATTTACTTTTGTATAAATTTAAAGGATAGGGCGTTCCTGTGGGAAGTACTGCAAGATTTTGTTCAAAACATGTGTTGCTTCTAGCTAAATTCGTATTATGTTAAATAATTTTGTCGATAATTCTAACCATTTAAATTAGAAGAAATAGATAATAATCAGCCAATTCTCGCTAAATCAACAACTAAGCAATTTATTACAACCATTCTAAGGGTTCTATATAGGGATTTGGTAAATCTCAAAATTGGATTTCGTCATGTTAATGCTCGACAAGCAGTTCATGTCTACCATCCACCCTCTAACTCATATCTTATCTTGTTAAAATACCGAATAATGAACAATGAGCCCTAATAGATTAAATAGTGCAGTTTCAAACTCAGAATGTATTGTTTTTCTTGAAGTATGAAACTAAAACGATTACCCGGAAAAAATATATATCAAATGATATTATAGGTATATACTCTTAATTAAAGCTGTGCCAAATATATGATGGAATATGATTTAGCTATAGGGGAAAAAGACAAAAAATGATTATAAATATTCTAAATTAGCTAATAGCTCACTTAATTAATTGTCTGAGATGTTCAAAAGTGCGGGATAGTTCCTCAATAAAATCAAATCTATACGGAAATAAAAATTTGATTTTGATTAATATAATAAATTGCTTGCATTTTATTGCTTTCAATTTCAGAAAAGCTCAAATATTTAAGTATGATACCTTTTGCAGAAGGTTTTCCTCTTTGCTCACGGAATTATCTAATTGGTCACTTCATTTCAGAACTAAGTGCACTTCTAAAACTGATAAATAACTTAACTCTTTCTTGTGTTTATTCTAAGAAAACTTTCTCAAATTCAATAAAACATCATGTATATACCAATATAATAACCCTATAATGGTAATATCAGATATTCTTAAGAAATCAGAAGTTATTAACAGGATAATTAAGAAAAAATAAATAAAACGTAATATTGAAACTAGTTTTGACTCAGCTTTTCTGAAAGTCACTAGAAACTTCCTTTGAAAAGCGGCCGAACTTCAGTTTTCCTAACTTTACATTGTACGAATGGTGATCGAATAACTCTATAAAGCGAAATAAGCCATGAGTACTATTGAAATCACGGTTTACTTCATTTTGTTATCCAATTTTAGCATAGTTTAGTATGAAAATATATTTTTGAATGTGTTTGACAAGTCAAACACGGTCGAAAATACCACATTTTGTGTATATCTTCAGATATGATCAGGAGGAAAGATTCTGTTCTAGATGAGAACGCTTGTGTGAGCTAAGAAGTCATATCAATTATCCCGGCCTGAAAGAACATTAAGTAGTTCATTCTAAATTTTACTCGGGGAAATACCTTTTGGGGTTGGTGCCCGCGTTAAAATTCTAACTATCAATACACGAAAATATTCTTTATACAACAAAACTTCAAACTCAAAAGCCAAAAAATACAGGTTTTTAGAAAATATATTTGATTTCATAAGTATACACGCAGTATTAGTTTAGGCTCAAACGTCAGAAATATTTGCTTAGCGAATACTCAGCTTAGTCTCTTTTCAAAACTTTGAACACGACCCACATGGAAACAATTTCTTTTTGACAGTTTTACGAGGTTTGGTTATATAATACTAAGTTTACACTGCAATAGAAAAACGAAAACTTTAGAATTCTTATGAATATAAGTTTTTAAAGCTGCTATTAATCTTGCGTAGTAAACGGTCTCTAACAACGAAGAATAAATTTCTATTTTGAGTTGAAAAATGCATATTCTCACAGATATATGAAAAGATAAAGCAATCTTCTATGAAAAAAATAAGCATTCTAGTGATTTTTAGCTACACAATATTGTATCGTAATATCGCACAACTTTAAGCACCGCCTAACAATTAACGAATCAACCAAAGATAATAATTAGCTATTTAGTTCACGAATCATAGCTTAATAAATACTATGGGTTAAATTAAAATATTTATTTCGATATAAGAGTCTTAAACTGATATTTAAGCTGTTGCAATTCCTTCGACGTATATCTACATCTTTGTTTCAGAAGAATCGTTTTTTTTGCTAAGTGTTTATGTACAAATTGATGTTAATATGAATTATTAAAACAACTATCAGATACTCATGGATAATGACACCCGCCAAGTCTGTTTATAAACATTTTGACTGTGTAGTGAGGAGTATTCAATAAGAGATTGTGTAAAACATCGCTACATGAAAATAACCTTAGATATATTTAAGTTCCAACATTTCTTGTCACAATACTATGATAGAATGGAGGAAGAAAAGTAGCCATTTATCAAATATATATGGGAGCAATTGGTTCATCTAACCATAAATATTAATAAATGAGTATTATGTCGAAGAGAAATATTTATAAAATAGCAGATATGATACCCAAAATACATAATACCCCAAGACAATTCAAGTTTTGTCATGAAAATACAACGATAAGTTTCATAAATTATTTCCTAAAAAATAAATAAAAATTTCAAAATATTTGTATAAGAAGACAAGGTAGCATGTAAAATATGTTTGAAGTGGTTGGTTTTAATATATATATATATGCTCATTAAATACCATAGGAAATGAGTAACACATGGATTGGATATATCATTATTCTAACAGAAAGTAAAAATAGATATATTTTGTCAAATTTAAATTACATATTAGAAAGGGTTAATAGATATAAACAAACACAATATTTCAGAAAACGGCACTAACAATATATTTCTATGTTGCATAAAATTTCGGAACATCTAATAATAAGAAGTTTAACCTAAATTATAGTTCTAACCCCATTTTATCCAAAGTTAAGTTCTCACAAAACCATCTTCAAACTATCAAATATATACGATTTTCTTGTTGAGAAGCTAAACTTAATAATCTATATAATCTAGTAAACAATATTCTTCAGCTAGAGTGGTAGTTACATTTTTTAATAGAAACTAAATTAAATCAAAATTTTGTATCAAGATAAAAACGGTAAACTTATTGAAATAGAGCAAATGCTCGTGCACGATTTAAAACTATGATCACTTAATCATTAAGTGTTTCAGAGATATTTCATTTCTATAAAATTATAAGCCTAGATGGAGAGATTCCATGTATTGCTCGAAATATTACCTCCTTAAAGTAAGAACTAGAGAACAATTGTTGTGTATCACGAGGCGAATAAGTTCGACAGCACAAACCAAGGATTAATTCAAGTAAAATAACCAAAACTTCGAAGTGCAGATAGAACTTCTTTATTAATATAATTTCAAGTCAACAAGTTCTAATGTAGTTCAAGAAAACTTATATCTCTCTCGGACCAATTTATCAAAGTAAAATCAGTAAAGTACACATAATTGATATAAATATATGACGAATTAAAACAAAAAGAAAAAACAGAACTTATGGATTCAATTATATCAAAACAATAATCAGGATAACGATGCTTTAAGATGTTAACCTTGTTATTGCAAGATATAATGGCGCGTAAACTGCAGAAATTGTCTACTTTTAAGAAAATTATACACAGTGTACAAGCATCAGGAGCTCAGCAGAAACATGAATAAAAATATGAATTTATTTATAAAAATAACTTCAAAAGTCTCTAACACTAAATATTGAGTAAATAAGTAAGACCCCTCTTTATTCAAAAAGTCATTAATTATTCTCCGAATAATATTATAATTCATTATATAAGCTTTTTTTCAACACCCAAGAAAATATAGCTATGACACATATCAAAAACAGTAATCGAATAGAACAATGATCAACAACGAGAAAAATAAAATATGTTACTTCCTGCTGACATACTATGTAGCTTAACACAAAATGCAACTACCTAATTTCTTTATGTAACCTCTATAACTTAAATACAATAAAATAAGAAAAAATTAATACCATATAAGATTTTTAATATTAGGAAATTAAATGTGTTCTATTATTATAGTTCATAACCTGATATAATTCTATCTAACAATTAACAAATAATCTAAGAATTTAAATACGTTTTTATCATTCTGAAACTCTCAGTTGATTAGCAAGATTAATATATTATTGAGGAACTGAAATCACATAATGAATTCCTTATTGAGTCATTTTGCTTTTCAGTTAAATAAAACATCGATCGAAAGGTGCTGGTTTCCAAAAATACAATTATAAAGATCATAGGAAACATGAAAGAGTAGAAAAAGTTATCAAAAATATGAGATCAGTGGAATGAAAACTGAGATATCTTTTAATACAAAGAAATATATGGCCTATGCACAATTTAATACTCAGTATTATATTTCATACCAATTATTTAATGAAATCAACTAATATAATAGGCATTGAAGTTGTGATGCAGTTTCAATACAGAGATTCCACGTGTGTAAGTAACAGAACCGATGGCATTAATCCATCAGACCGTTACACTCTAATTGATTCATATTATAGGTGTAATCAGCTCCAATAACCACGCTTATTTGATATTTGCCAAATTCCCTGACCATAACCAAATTTCATCATAGTATAACACCATTTCTACAATAAGAGTGAAATATGGGTAAAGTCTCTTTATCTTATATTGATTAATCATCTTAAATAAATATATTCCAATAATTTTTTAATTATGAATAATTAGAGAATATAGCTATAGACTGCAGAAAAATTGCCCACAAATAAGAAATAACAAGTTCACATAACTGTCTTAAACTAAATTTAGCCCCTTCAAGTTCGCCTCATTAAGCCAATACTAATGTAATATGAATTATCCCTTAGAGGTCTTTAAAAGAGTTTTTGCAATCACGGTTATCTCCTTTAAACATGATTAGTTTCATTTATTTGTGGACGTCTAAGAATTACATATATTATATTAAAGTTTGGGAGAAATAATTTTGTTCCTTGCTCTTGCAGATACTATTTCCCAATATTGTTTTTCTAAAACAGTACGATATTCAGTTATACGAGAGCTATAGGTGATGAATCTCAGTTTCATGAAAAATGGGAACATTATATTCTAAGAGAACGAGACCCAAGTAGGACTTCTTACTATTCCAATATTTGATTATTGCTCCATATTTTTTGTCTCATCTGAAAAATCGAAATATGTGAAATCATTTATTATAATTTTTTATTCAACTTGAGTTATATATGTATATATTTCATATGTAGATTGGGTTAGTATTGATGATATTATGAGTATAATTTACACTATTTGCGGCGCGATGTAAGTTCTAATGATACTTTGAGTTTTTCACATTTTTTGGAATTGTAGCTTCTTTGCACGTTTTTGATAATCCTAGTCCTACTTGTATTTTTGATCAATTTATTCTGATTAAATTTACTACATCCTTCTCGGTATCAGTTGTCTTAGTAAACGTCATAAATATTAGTGATGAGAGGTGTAAGAAATTTGAAATCTCAAATAGTTTATATCTGGAATTAGTTATTATACAACATTCTTGTACTAATTGATCTGTTTCTTGAGGTTTTTCGTAATATCCAAGAAATAGGTGAAACCTTTTGGTGATTTGCACAGCTGCCCGTGTAGAAAATTCCCACTTGGATTATTATGATGTATCAAAAATATATAAGATATCATTTTAAGAGTCGAAGAAATCGTGTAGAAAATGTAATAATTCTCAGCTGTTGTCTAGAGTATAAGTACTTGATTATTTATCATATTAGAAAATGTCTATGCAAAACTATATTAACAACTTGATTTAAATGTTAACAGGAGATTATAGCTCGTTTGTAGCCCTTAAGAGTTATTTGAAATACAATGTGACTCCGCAAGCTTGTGCAGGTTCTATAATATTACTCTGTCTTATGTAAATCAATTCCAACGTCCTTCAGTTATGGAATTTAAATTATGTTCTCATTTTGCCTCTTGGTCTCGAGGAATATCGTGGTACTGAATTCTTTTCTTTGTAATATTTTCCTAGAATATAATTCTTTTATTGACAAAACTTAGTGATCTGGTTGGCCCGGTTTATCAGTCTGTTGGAACTTGTATATTGAAGTGGGAGGTCCCCAAATCAATCATTTTCCGAATCTGATTGAAATTAAAACACAAATCAAAATATCACCAAGAATCAATCCAAATCACCAGACTGGCAGATCGTACCAAAAAAATATGAAAGTCCAAGAAGTTTTGTTCATATTAATAGGGGGTTATATCTCAAACATTTTTGAAGCTTTGAACCCACTGCGGTCATTTAAAGTTGATTTTCTAAAGGTAAGGGTTATTTGTGCTAATCATGAGAATAGTGGTGTATGGGATGAGATTGAGTTAGGGGAAGAGTCTTTGGCATTAAATAATGGTTGGTTTTTATTGTTGTGTATCATTCCGTTCCTGGTTATTATTGTTTCTGTAGTTATGTTTGGAGTATTATTCTTTCATGGATTGTTTCTAGTTCTTCATTACTTCATATAGATGTAGTCATGAGGGATAAGAATAAGATTATTTGAATCAAGGCTTATAGTAGCTCTTTGAGAGATGCTTTGGGGTTAGAAGGGAGACTTCGGAAGATATTCATTGGGTATTTTATAAGTCTGTGTTGTGTTCTGGAGGATAATGATTGAATGGCTCTCATAGTTTTTATATTGCTCAGAATTTTCCAGTCACTATTCTAAACTGTATGACTCCTCACTTAAATTCAGGATTTTGAGTATATATTGGAGAAGGGAAGTCAAGCTTCTGTGCCTGATATTATCTAGATGTTGTATTACTTCAGGAGGAATCCTTCTTCTTGGCGCTTGAAGGTTTCGTAGGATAGAAATGACGGTTCATTTGGAACTCCATGGCGAGGTGAGAGAGGATGGTGGGTAGATTCAGTCCATTCAAAGCTTGTAGATATTCGGGTTAAACTTATTACTTTGATTTTTGAAGTATTTAGAGGTAGTTAGTGCTCTGGCATTGATGGCGTATCTTCGAACTCTAGGATTTTCTTTGCCTCCTCATATGTTACAGCCTCGTTTTTCTTGGAAGGAGCTGGATTTCATTGGATACGTTCTTTTAGCTGCTTTGCTTATTCGTTCAATATAGTTTGTGCTACATCGATATATTTTTTTGTTGGTTGAGAAGTTTCAAAGCGATGAAGCTTTACGTTTCTATCTTA
Organism: Labyrinthula sp. Ha; assembly: GCA_015227615.1. Lineage (NCBI taxonomy): Eukaryota > Bigyra > Labyrinthulida > Labyrinthulaceae > Labyrinthula > Labyrinthula sp. Ha. The sequence goes on from JAALGZ010000075.1 coordinate 51,337, forward strand.
GAGCTATTGGTTTGGCTATTTTCAACTATTCCTCGGTACTTCTGGAGAGTGATTTAAGCTTGGCAATTACATTTTAATTTTAGCTCCAGCTTCAAATGTTATACAAAGATGATACAAGAGCATTACCTATTATAAGACTCAATTTACCTTTTATATAGAAAGAGATAAAAGAACACTTCTATATTTATGTTTTCTCTCCTGACAAAAAAAAACAATTTCTGTGTTCCAACACAAGAGAAATTATATCATAGCTGTTGAATTTAGCACCAAGATAATTATATCTTCTTGCAGGTCAAAATTTCCCCTTTTAACCATATGAAGTTTGCTTGGAGTTACAGCTTTGTCTGAATTATCATTTTTACATGTTTCACAGCCAAAACTCCCTACCGAATCATATTTGGAATACCGTCGCAAAACCTTGAACGTTGATGACACTTTTCGAACCGCTCAGTATCAAAGTAAATGTTGAAATTTTCGTAAGAAGCTTGTTCCAGAATATTATTTGTATATCCATCTCATACCTTGTTCGAAACTTCGAGTCCGGGGTCAATAAGAAGTATCTTTGTTTCATAAATACTTATTTAAAGTTCAGAGATATTTTCTAGTTATCATATTTGAGATTTGAAGTTGGATATGCGTTAATCTTCTCTACATATGACGACAATATTGTTAGCAAAAGAAAAATAATCAAACTTTCTGTTATTGGTCTCTAGGCTGTAGAATACGCTGTGTTGGGTATGTCTTATAATGAAGATGATGCAGAGAATATATATTTATACCTGGAGATAGAGAGTCAACTTGAAGATCTCTGGACAAAAGTTTAACAGGGTTAGAAAATTCTTTTCACCCAGTCGCTTTGGCTGTTGCCATTTCTTATAGACTTCCTATTATCAATTTTATCTTTTTAGGTAAGTTCTGCTCATAGAGTGAGTGTTGAATAAAATTAGGGTCTATACTGTCAAAGGCTTTTCTAAATTGAATAAACATGGTTTTGAGTTTAGTATCATCCTTGAGAATATTTTTGATAAGTTTTTGGAGTACTTATATCTTGTTTGCAGTTGACCTGTTCTCCCTGAAACTAACCTGATATGCTAGAAGCAACTGGATAATTGCCTTTCATCTGTTGTCATTTATTTTTTTTGAGAAGTTTAAATATACAGCTTAACAAAGTAGTGAGGCAATAGGAGCTAGGATTATTGTTTAATGCTTTCTGTTTGTATATATGAATTATATTCTCTGAAGAAGCTTTCCTTAGGACCTCTGTGGCATTTCACCTGTTCCAAAGACGTTTTTTATAGTTTGAGTTGCAACTTCTAGAAGTACTTAAGAATATTCCGGTATTTCATTCTACATCTCATTTTATCCAGGTACTCTTTTTTTTATCTAATATTGGGTTAGGTATTTTAGTAAAGACAGACATATATCCAGGTCGTTTCTAAGACCATTTTCAAGATTAGACTGATGAGAATGGACCCTTCGTTTCAAAATATTTAAATTGGTGGAATAGAAATTTGTTCATCTTTTTCAATGTATTCTCTCAGAATGTCAAGTCCTTGCTATTTGTTAATTATAATTCTAGCTTTATTTTGTCTTACTGGTGCATTGTTTATATATACTACCTTTACTAACTTGATAAGCTTGCATGCTCTTCTAATGCTATGTTGGGGAAATCTTGATGCATTTCTGTTACTTCAATTTAAATCCAGGTATTGATTTGTGCTTTCTCGGGTCTCTTGTATTATAACTTTTCTATTTTTCAATGCTGTTGCATTCCATTAATTACAATTTCTTGTCCAAAGTTCAGCCTTATCCGTATATTTTATCTCTCTTGCAGGCTTGTGAATGATTGAAGGGTGGTATTCTTCTGAACCCTAGAAACTTCTTTGGTTATCTTAAGTTTGTCTTGTTTGTGCCCGGACATAGTTTGTAGGTACTTCATAATCTCAACAACGACTAGTTTTACAAATGTAGAGCTATTCGTGAAGATAGCAAGATTAGTAGTAGATTGGTGAGCAGGCGAAGGTGTACTGTTGAGGATTGTTGCAGAGAGTTCAAATTAAATAGCGGCATGGCTGTGTTACTCTTCGCCCAATGACTTTCAGAGTTGTCTAATCTCGGCTTAGGTCCGCACACCGTAGGAACATAATTTTTAATTAACAGGTCAAATTGAAATGAATTGAACTTAGTTTTTACTTAGAATGTATATTATGAGGTTCTGAGAGCCCTTCTTTACTTTGACTATTGTGTAATCATTGATAGATAGTTTGTAGGTTCTTAGTAGATTCGACCTTAAATTTCGTAGGATATTATCTATGTTAGAATATCGAACTTTATTTTTATATCTAACTCTTTTATAGCTACTTGGGTGTTAAAATCACCAAAAGAATTACTGACTTTGCTCTTTATTAATCTGCCAGGTGCTGATAGAAATTTTAGGCACTGTTCAATTTCTAACTTGGACTGAGATGTGTAGCAGTTATAAAGGGAGATAATTAGTTTCTGGCCAAACTTCAAAGCCAGGCCTAAGATTCTTTCGCTAAGTTCTCTGGCTTCAGAAACTCGGCCAGCAAGTTTTTCCGCCATGAACGTCGCTACGCCTGCAAACTTCATAATAGTTATGAAAAGGACCATCTATCTACTTCTCGGCTGATTTTACCGGCTACTGGAGTCTCGTGAAGTCTTTTATTTGTGGCTCTGGGAGAAACAGGATATATTTTTCTCCGCCCCTGTTAATTTTGGTTATTAGATAAGAGCTTAAACATGATAAAACCTCCAACATTCATAAAAATACAATTAAATCTCTGTTTCTGAGAACTAAAATAGCATGGATGTCTTTTTGGGTAGACAATTAGGACGTGTTTCGTTAAATATGATATTTTGGTCTTATGATTCTCAGATTCAAAATCTAGCGGTTCTCTTATAATCCAATAATAAATATCGTCATATCTTATTACTCAAGGTATTATTAGTTTGTAATCGATTAGGTTTGGATCTTTAGTTGACTATATGACATAAATTCATGAGAAATGATAATTTATGCAACTCTTGCTAACTTGATTAAATCTAAATCAGATTTTAATTCCACATTGACTAGTGATATTCCATCATTATAATGTATCTGAATCGGGATATAAATTATACTGCTCTTTACCAACAATAAGCTCTGAGTACAAATTTTGCTCTCTCTGCAGTCTTCTATGAATTTTTATTTCTTAACTACAATTTCCTATAAGGATCGAACACATGTAATTACTATATTAACTATTAATACAATGTATATAAAACAATTAATAATAATAAGTTACTAGATTAGCCTCTCACACAAGAGTCAAAATTAATGATAATATAATTCAAATTTTCAGAAAGATTTAGAAAATAGTACCAATACTATTCTCCCTTGTCGACATTTCTTGGAGCCTGGAGCAACTAGTTTTTTCTTCGATTCCTGCTCGAAAACAAACTAAGTGGAGGTATTTTTTTCTTATATATTGAAAACTCAATAAGAAATTCTTGAGTCCACTTAAATCCGGTAATTTGATTTTTTAAGAAATTGACATATTAGATCTTGCTGAAAAACAGTTATTTAGGCATTATTCCATTAACAAATTAGCCCACTAGTATTTTCTACTAACAAAAAATATAACTAAACACCAATATCTATTATGCCGGATATAAATATAAGATGAACCTCGGCTCTATAGCTATTCAAAGTAAATTTATTGATGTGAAAACTATAATACCACTGTTTTGAAAGATTCTGCTAAATAAATGGTAGTGAAGGGAATCAATATTAGTAGCAATATATTTCCAAGTTTAATATTTCCGGACTACAGTTTTTAATCTATGGAGTTTAATACGCCAAAAAACCAGATTGGTTGGAACATATTTTGAGAAATTTAAATATTCATGTTTTGGCTGGATTTTCAACTAGGACAGACAGAATTCCCGTAATTGGACGAAAACTTGAATGAGCAGAACAATTATTGGACAAATTCTGAGTCACAAGATGGAAATTTAGAACATAAAACTCCAAGAATAAATAAGAAAATACAAAAAACAAAGAAACAATAAACTTATATGACATATGGACCCTATATAGTACAATTTCAACTAAATAGATAATAGAAACATCGAAAAAGTCTGTTGCAGGATAAATTAAGGTGGTTAAACGTAGTTCACACTACTTTACTTAGGCATAAGCACATAACAATCCCAATTCAGAGAAAAGAAAGCTTCAAAGATCTAAAGATACATGTGGAAGTTGCAAATTTTGTTCTTTTGAGGTAACCGTTAAGTTTGTTTTGACAAGAAAAGTTTACGGTTTTTTTAATTCAGCTCAATCATAGTTCATATGAGCTTAAGACAGATCTTAACATAATGAATACACTTTAGGGCCGAGTGGCTGTCAAAGAATCCCCATCAAAACTCTTCAAAAGGGACAACCTACTTTCAGTCACGTGGAGTTTGCAATTTCTCGAGAATTCCTGGAATTTCATTGAAAAGGAGTCGATTGAAAAATAAGTAAAAAGAGCTGAAGATAAAAAAGTAGACATAGCAGATAAAAATACACGAGTCTTAATGCAATTTACTAAAAATATGCTTAGCAATAGGTGATGCATTTAAGATTCGCCTTATCAAACTTAAAACTGTTTAGATCAATTGAAACGAGTAATGACCCAAGATATTCTTTCGAAAATGATGACAATTGTGTATTTGGAATGTATACAGATGGATAGATAGTATACACGATATTTCGAATTTCAATTGTTTTCGTCATGTTACCAGTTGGGGTTGTTTTCTTTATAAGCACAATGTCTTTTGGGTACATATTTATGAAAAAAACGACCTAGATGTTATAACAGGTCGTCAAGATCTACGCCTTTCAGGCACAGGAGTAAGCACTGCCAATTTCTCTAAAGCTATAGCACGAGTTGTCAAGCAATTGCATGCAATATATATATATACAACGTGTTAGACATGCGCTTGCGTCTCTATATTCTTTATGTAATACTTTGTCTGATGAAGAGAAGAGCAAATATCGGATTGACATAAGCAGGGCGTGATTCGAGAACTTTGAGCACCCATTCACCTTGGCACATTTTGTACAGGAACGATTGCTAAAATTTCCATGCAGTGCACAACAGAACTTCCAAAGAAAATTAATAGAAAAAATAACTATATATTGGATTTTGCTTAGAAGATTTAGACTTTTGAAAACAAAACTACTCAGCGAGTAGAATCTATCCAAAGTAAGTTTAATCTTTTGGAAATATAATAAAAATCTTAGAAGAAGTGAACTTTAGATAAGGTTGTCACATATCTTGATAGTTTAGTACCAAAATATCAAATTAAAACGTTGCGTAAGTTTAAGAAATTGATTCGTAAGGATGTACCATTATTATACGAGATTAAGCAATACCTTCAAAATTAAATGCATGATTTATACCGGTGCACTATTGCAATAAAGATAACAGAGATGTATGAATCAATTCTTGATGATGAAGACAAGAGGAGCTATATTGCGAGAATCTTATATGGAAGAAAGGTAAAAATTGTACCAAGTTATTCATGTTCAAGTTTGAGCAATATGCGTCTTCCATGCAGACACATTGGCTGAATCTGTATCAATAAATATTAGTCCATTCATGAAAAGAGTTTTATTTTCCCCAGATGGAGATATTACGAGTTGCCTCTCTATGAAGTTAGTCTACAAAACCTTGGGAGACTTCTTGTTTCAAGGCCCAACAGTATAGAGATCAAGGTTCAGGTTACTAACTTAGGAAGTTTATAAGCTCCAGAGAAATCTTCGTCGAATTAATCAAAACTGATGACAGAGTACAAGGCACTTCGCCAGAAAACTTATGTTTTGATGAAGGATGGAGAAAGACCTTCGCTTCAGTAGGCATGATGCGTAAGTCTTTGCGTGTCAATCTAGATGGTTTGTTTGTAACTAATTAAAATATTAAAGAACCTCTATCCAAGGAATCTGTATTGATTTTGGAATCGACAATACGAAAAAATGAGGGATTTAAGGGTGTGGGCGAGAGTAAGCTTTCTCGCTTGAATTTGGCCTTAACTTGAACTACTTTTTATCATTGTCTTGATCTCATCCTGTGCTGGTGCCTAGCGTTAGATCTTTCTTCAAAATCAAACCCTGGCCCTGTTCCCTAGTCCCTTCGTGAAAATCCATTGAACACGATGCCTTTTTTTTAATTGTGATAAAGAATCTTGAGCTGCATGTCTTTTATTGTATTGATTAACCGCCCACCTCCCGTTTAGGCTATTGAAAATAAACTGGAGGTTGACAACCCACAACCTCATACTTAAGATATTGATAACAGATTCAGTAAGCGGTAACTTTATAAACCTTCTAAAATGCAGTCTTCATTTACGAAAATCATTTTCAAAAAGTGTTTACCTTTTGAATTTTCACCCTCAATTTGTATTTACATTGGCTTTGTCGTGCAAACTGTTGACTAAAATAAATGAAATACATGTTTACTTCTGAATTCCACTTCTTTAAGTAGATTTTCGTATTATTGTTTTTATGTTTGTTGTCCTGGAAGTCTCTTGGACTCAAAGCTAAAAATAATTAAACAGCTCTGCACTCGGAGAACTCCCTCCCTTCACACAACCATGAAATTACCAATAGATCTGTAGTTGTCTATGATATCTGAAGCTGGGGTCTTTATTTGATATCAAACCTAGAATGTTTCTCCTTCATTCACATTTGCCTGATCAAAGCTTGAACCCTTGAAATAAAAAATATTTTTGTATATTTGAGCATTGTTGTGGTAGAAAAACATGTATTTGTAGTGTTTCACAGGTTTTCCAGCTACATGAACAGCTTTCACCATAAACACAAAGGAATCTTCAGAGTTTCTAATCATATCTCTAAAATGTGAAGTTAAAATCTTGACACAAAGTTGGGTTTAGTAGTCTAAAGTGAAAAAAAGATGTGAAAATGTACCTTGACTTAATTGATGACAGCTTTCATCTTTTCTCCCTTTTTCCCTGGGTTTAACTCTAGCTTCTGTGAAGTTTGAACCTTTTTCTCTTATACTTTTTCTTACTTCTGAGTTTGGATTAATATTTTGGGAAATTTGAAATTTAGCCAAAGAGAAGTCGGGGTGGGAAAGTCCGACGTGCAAAAGCACTCTCCTTAAGTTTCTTAATTGCTGGAATAATACAGTAATATAACATTGTAATTCAGTATAATAAACGCTACAAACACATATACAATACGATACAAATACACTAGAGGTGAGCGATTTCATTCCAGAAAAACAGCAAACGACAAATCTTTAATTGAGAATAAAATCATATCCAAGCTATAATTATTATCCCTTTCTTCTACTTTCTTGTATTCCCTTTATATTCTACTAGTTCGTTTAATCTCAAGAAACATTCTCATACTCTTAACGTGTTTATCTGTTTTCTTAGAGAAATTTAGTTAAACAAAAACTTTTAAATATGTATGGCAAATTGGATAAGCGTGTAGCTCGTCTTCTTGAAAAAAACTCTCTAATTAATCAATATGAGAGACAAAAGTTTGAAACATCTGTTCGCTTACACAGGTATGCTTAGTGTTGTGTTGAAATTTAGAGGTACTTGGTCACAGCCACAAAATCGAAAGAAAAAGATTAAGGTGATTGAACAGGATGTTGAAAACTTTGTTGAGAAAGTTAAGGTAAATCCAGGGGTTACAAGACTAATGTAATTTATGTATTTTCGTTTAACCCTAGGTTAGTCGCATTTAACCTGCTTGAGATTCACTCCCTGTTAAAAAATATGGACCGCATTTTCCCTTCACTCTTTTCTCTTGAGTACAACTTTATTTTTTTTATGTTAGGCTGTGTGGTTGCTATGGTCAAAAATCGATAAAATGGAAAAGCTTCAAATTCTCTTCAAATGTCAGAACTTTGTAGTACTTCTTTTGTCTTGTAATTACCACATAGTATTGGCCCTAAGGAAATGGAAACAATACGAACATTTTTCTGGAAGAAGAAAAACATAAATAGGTTGTTAACATGTTTCCCTTATTTATCAATGCTACAGTATTCTTATCTTCTTCATTAACTTAGGATAACACCAATGTCCGTTCCGATAGAGAAGCAGTTGAAGATTTTCCAGTCGTTGATTTTTCCTAACACTCTTCGTGTTCTTATGTAAATTTCATATTTAAATGAATTTTAGATTTGATAAAGGGTTTGACGGTAGAGCAATGGATCCTGATATTGAAAGATTAAAGCTAAACCAGAAGGCTGAGTTAATGGCAATTTCTACGAAATTAAGAATGTTAAGTAATCTGAGAACTCTCATGTAAATAATTTTTTCTTATTATCAATAGATTTTATTTAAGAGGTGGAGGAATATCTGATTTCTCAGAGATTGAAGAAGTATGTAAAACTCATCCAAACCTAATGTATCTTGAAATAGATGAAATACGTAATGTACTGGAACATTGTTATAAAGCTAATACAAGACGAATTATAAAGGCGCAATTACGTAGTGAGTATAGTGTATTTAAGCAAATTGCTGAAACTCGAATTGTCTTTATTGGGGATGGCAGATCTGGAAAAACATCTACCATAAAAAATATGGTAGGATTGGATTTTCACGTAAAGGAGCGTTCAACTTTGCTGCTTGATCTGAAGTACATAATAGAAATAGAAAATTTGATAGAGATTCCTTTAAACCCAACACAACTAACAAGACGTGATATTTCTTTACGCAGAATCTGGCGAAGCGTCCCAGGACGCATTCAACTAGAAGATGATGAAGAGAAACCGAATAACTATGTCTTTAGTTTCGAAGATGAATTAGTTGATACTGTCTCGGAGATACATGTTCAACCGGGGCATTATTGGAATCACGCAAGAAAAAATTTTTTTGAAAAAGCCTCTGTAAATTATCTTCTCGTATCTGATTTCGGTGGACAAGAGAGCTTTTATGCGGCTCATCATCTATTTTTATCTTCATTTGGTGTGTTTTGCGTTGTCTTTGACGCTTCTAAACTAGATGAAAACCATCTAGAAAGATTCAAATTTTGGTGCGATAGTTTGTTGGAAAATGCAAATGGAGCTACTATTTTTGTCATTGCTACGCATTGGGAAAAAGCAAAAAAAACATTTGGGGCCAAAGTCTATGAAATTGTAAACACTTATCTTTCGCAAGTAGTTAAGAAATTGAGGGCAAAGGTTGGAATAGTTATGAATGAAAACTTTTTGTTTTTTCCCGTGGAAAATTCAGAGAGTAAAGAAAAGAAAGAGCTGCTTGTAAACCTAAAACAAAAGCTGCACTCAGAAGTAATGGAAAACAAGTACACGATGAAGAAGCAGTTCATGAAAACTGTTCCATTGGCTCATATAGTTTTCATGGATAACTTAGAGCAAGAGCATACTCATGTTTCATTGGCCGTGTTTGAACAGAAAGCTTTGAAATCTGGTTTTACCTCTGACGAAATATCTTCTCTGCTGATCGCATATTCTGATTCAGGACTTATATTATTTGAAGAACGAGTGAAAAATCTCCCCAGCAACACTAATCTAGTTATTTTGTCGCCTTCTTGGCTGGCAAAAGCTATTTCTAGGTTTATCCATGATCCAGAATTGCACAACTTTGCTTTGCAAATATCCAAATCTAGTTATTCTGAATATCAGAAATATATTTCAACTGGAGTTCTATCTTTGCATTTACTTGAAGACACACTAAAGAGATATACTTCACTTGAAAGGAAGTTCATCATTGAGTTATGCTTACAAATGCACATTTTCATCAAACATCCTAAATCTGAAGTTGGTGAAGTAAGTTTTATTGTGCCAACAATTATCCCAAAGCTAACTAAAAAGGAAGTAAAAGATTTGAAAATACAGAAAAAATACAACTTCAAAATATTATCTCAGAAAACGTTTTCCAACTATGATTTTGTATCATTTATACTTGTTGTTTGGATGAAAACAGAGAATGAAAGTTTTTCGGATGAGAATTTAGTTTCAAGGTATTTTGCTCGAATCATTATTTCAAACAACTTACAGATTAGTATCACCTTCTTAAAAGAGGAAAATAGTTTTGGGGTTGGTGCTCATGGATACCTTGGTTTTAACAAAATTAAACAAGAATGTTTACTATGGAAACAAGATTCCCTTCTCAAAAACTCTGCAGTAGAATCTGCTAATAACGTTGCGGTAGAAAGTTCACTGAGAAGTTCTGAGGACTACATTTCAACTGAAGGACCTATGAGCGAGAACGATGAACTGAACCTAACTGAAATACAGAATGGCAATGGTCCGGTTTTTTTCAGAAAGAAAACCGTTTGTATAGTGTCATGAAGAGAGTATTTTTTCCTTAATACAACTGTATTTCTAAATTGACTTTCAGCGACTGTGGATGGAATTAATATCTTGCTAGTGTCATAGGGACTCTGCAAGAGTGTACAAAGCAAAGACGTTGGAGAAAATATTCTGAACTGGTGTTAATGTTTCTACCGAAAAATGAGGTTCTGTCTTTGAAAGGTTCATATTAGCTTTATGAATGGATAGTCCTTCGGCTTCAACTAAGTACTCGATTCAATGAAGCTTATGCTTCTTTATAATTTTAGTGTTTCAGTTGCAAAAGTTAATTTTTTACACTAAAGCTATGCGTAAACGTTGCTCTAACTTCATAGAATTAAATTGTTCTTTTATTAAGAAAATATAAGGAACAAGAACTATGCTTTTGTTTCTTAGTAGCAAGTTGCTAAATATTTAGAGAAGATCAATAAATATAAAATGTGGCAACTGTTTAAGAATTAACAATCCAGTATAATACTGCTAATTCTTTAATAAAATAATATCTCATGAGTTAATTAATTATCTGAATATAATTCAATAACATCAAGCAGCGTTTTTAATGCAAAAGAACAACGATCACTATATGGCAGGTGCTGAAACATCGAAAACGTAACCTTCTTTTTTCAGTCTCAAAACGAACTCCCAATATAACAGAGAGAATACTCATGAGGAAAAATTATTTAGAAAAACTAGAGCACTCATATGTGTACCAAATTTCCAGACAAAGTTATAAAAAAAGTTAAAATAAAGACCATTTATGCTTAATCTAATAAAGACCTTCAAATACAAACCAAACTTGACTTTAAAATTAATTTAGGCTGGACAACTCGAGTCAGAACATAGGTCAAAAATATTCTCAACTTCAAAAAACTGCTCATCAGGACAATTACATCCTCCGGAACATTCATTGAGATTAGCTGCTCCATTCGGTTGGCAAGCAACCACAAAATTATCCGGGGTACAAAATATGTAAATCGCAGAATCATCTGGTTTATCTTCACAAACTATTTGTGCGAAGGATGTTGGAGATTGAGTAGGATTTGCAGTAGGAGAAACCGTCGGACTTGTTGTGGGTGAAACACTTGGTGATGCAGTTGGAAAAAACGTTGGACTTAATGTAGGGGATGTGGAAGGACTGTTTGTAGGTGTTGGCGATGGAGCTACAGATGGTGCAAATGTTGGTGATGTTGTTGGGGAGGTGGTTGGAGAAGAAGTCGGGTGTGTAGAAGGACTATTGGTAGGTAGTGGTGTTGGTGATATAGATGGAGCAGCGGATGGGGAAACAGTTGGGGAAGTGGAAGGTGCTTTACTAGGGGAGACTGTTGGAGCGTCGGATGGAGCAAGTGTTGGGGTTGTAGATGGGCTTAATGTAGGTTCTAAGGTTGGAGAAGCAGTAGGAAGAGGAAATGTTGGTGCTCCTGTAGGTCTTGAAGTAGTTGATCCAAGTCCTAAGTTTGTCGATCCGGTTGCTGCAACTGCTACTCCGTACGATCCAGCACTGAAGATAACGAATATAAGAAGCAAGGTTGCAGCTGAGAGACCAAGACAAACTCCTTTAGTTGGTGTAGCTGCATTGACTTCTTCTTCTTCAGCTTTCTTTTCAGCGGCGTCTTCGGTTATTGGATTTTTTACTGCGACTTGTGCTTCTGGATCAAGATTTTCAGACATTGTTTTTTCAGTTATGTTTATTGGGTTTAGTTTAATTCTACACAATTATTTATCGCCAGTTTTTTTGGAAGTTATGAGAAGTTGAATTCACTGAATGTCATGAATATGATGGAACACTTGTCGCATATTATAAGAACATAAACGAAATTTCAGCGTACAATTGATACACGATGCACCATTTTTGGGGAAATTACCAGATTGTTTGCCTGTCCCAATACTGGTATAATTTATACAGCATATTTGCACTGTATATTATATTCTAAGAAATATGTAAAGTATAGAGCTGGGCGTGTCAGCTTAAAAGAACCCGAAGTCGAAGTCCAAGGGCATGAACTAGGGTCTTGCTTCATGAATATGTACAAGGCTGAACTAGTGAAGAATTACAAAGCAACTTAACTTTGTCTAAGTGTCAATAGCTATATTCCCGTCTTATCTTGGGGTTTCTTTTCCTTCGTACAACTTTAATATTGTTGTAGTCTGAAAGATATAAAGAGGTAAGTCAAGGTTGTGAATTAGGTCTATCCGATGAAATATTTGACCAGAAAAACGTTTCTGGATATACAGAACGACCAACTAATCGCATTTAAGAAAACCACTAGTGTCTTTCAAGAAACTGAGATAAACTGTGTGGAGGTATATTCATTAAAATAACAGCTGACAAATGGAAGACAATAAGTTAGATAAGTATAGTAATCACTTATCCAGACTAGGTTTTAATATCTCCTTTTCTTTGGCATATTAGAGCTACGCAACTAGTTTCTCTGGAAATAATTAAAGATCTTCAGCAGAATTGCAACATTTCTTTTAGAACCAACCCTTAAAGCTTATGCACTTGCTACCGAAGATACATACTTCAGGTCTGAGTGTTGAGTATGATTGCTTAGGTGCTAGAGGCTATGATTTAACTTTCACTTTGATAGTATATTACATGAATATGTCTTAATATAAAAAGTTCCATTTTAATTCTTGTTCAACCCTACCGAAATGTTTTAAACAAATATGAAGCACCTGGTGAGGTACTTTGTATGATTCATTCAATATGACTGTTGCGACATATTAGCACTCGCCCTCACCAAGAGTAAATACAACAGCACTTACTGTAGGCGAACATTCCTCAGGTCAACCTCCTAGAATTCAATGCCGTGTAATACAGTACCAAAGAAATGGCTAATTTTCGAGGCCATGTTTATTCATGTGCTTTGGGTAAATAGTTGTTACTGAGTTTTTTTTCTTAAATGAAATTTCCCAAATAAACTGGAACCAATCTCATCCCATGATGATGTAAATATTTTTGGTGCTTGTAAATGATATTCTTATAGATATGTCACCATAACGGCATAATATTTTAAATTTATGCGAACTTTGCTTCAAGAAACACACTTTCATAGTTTGCTCATGCTTCTTTTTATTAGAAGAAACTGTAACAATCTGTTTTGCTGTATAGAGAGTTCATATAGTTTTAAACCAGTAAAACTTAAGAATCTGCTCTCGTCTCGAGGCATAACATATCAATTGATCATACAATAACCACTCATTGCTGGCATCCTTGCGAGAGCTCTTGAAACAATAATTTCATTGCGCCTTATGATGTGTCTTCTGACGTGCTTTACAAGAACTAAGCCCTCGGGCGAAATATAAAAATGAACAGATAAGATACTTATGTTTCTTGGAAAAAATAAGTGATTGAAACTAAGACAAACGACGGTGGGATCTAAGTATATATGTCATCATGACAGAATTGTTAATATTTAGTCTTCTTCATGCAGAAGGATTCCCATAGCTACATCTGATTCACTAACTGATATTATTCGAAGGGATAAACAATCCTGTCAGAGTTCTGAGAGATATTGATTTTTATCAAGAAAACCTTGGATTAATAAAATCAGAGAGAAAACTTATTCTAACTTGAGTATAAAGATGTACTTGGTTACTTTTTACTATATAAGGTGGTGTGTCTCATAAATAGTTGCTTTCACATGCGTAATGCTTAAATTTCTTAGCTTTCATTGGAGTTGGCTTGACTTAATAAGACGGCTCATATCGCAGAAAAAATATTTCATGACCAATTTAAACATAACCATATGAATGTTAGTTTGAACAGCTTAGACCTACCAAATGAAATCCACTGACCAAATAGAATATTAATATTGTTTTACAGAAGTATGTAATGTAGGATGTGGAACTACAAAGGTTGAAACCAAGTATCTTTTCGTACCACTTGCTTTCTGTATCTAGCGTATGCAGTAGGATAAACACGTTGATAAGAATTGTTTTCCTTTTTATGTATGCATATTTGCCTTGGTTATATCATTTGGATTTAGGTTTGTATCCTGTGCCTGATTAAGGGATTTCAGTTTAATAAATACGTAAGGGTATTGAAAGTACTGAATGATTTAGCAATATTATAGAAATACAGAAGTTATGGTTTCAAAACTACATATATGTTTCTATTTAGGACAGTCAGCTCATGTATTAAGTTAATCCTTCTCATTTACCGGTTATTTTTAATATGGATAGTAGGAACCGACTAAGAATAAGCTCCTTCCAAAGCTAAGGAGTTGTATATTCCACTATTCTGCTGGTAATCTGATAGTGTCAACTGTTTATGAATCTAATTATGCTGTAATATATAGCCTGTTGTTAGTACAGCCATTTTTATATAAGAGCTGACAGCAAGTGATGATTATCTTTCAAGGAGCTGTGAAGGAAAATCAATCGGTTCACAAGTACATTATGCTCTTTTACTCATTGTAAACGTTCAATTGACGCGCGTTTATATGAATTTGTTAGGAACCATATTATACCTTGAAAAAGATTTTGCCAATGAAATCCTGAGATGTTGCCCTCTCAACAGAAAAACTCAAATTAGTTCGTTTTCAAGAAGTTTTGCGCTAAGTGAACATATCTTTCCAGATTTATTACCGCAACAAGACAGGATAATGTTTTCATTAACTCTCAAAATAAAACTAAGTAAGATATAGCTATGCCAATTATCTTACACTATAATAGTAGTATAATCAATGAAAAAAACTTTATAGCTGTAACTGAACCAAAACAAAGTGTGTCTAAATTACTTTTTGAGTCATCGCTGTTACCTGAAATTTAGGTTACAGTTCTGTTCACTTTTGGTTACTTACAGTACCGAAAGATCACTATGCTTCAGCATTTACCATGATTACCCAAGAATAATTTTTGATTTCCACGGTTATGAATTGTACTTACATGTCCCCATTCTACTTCAAATAAAGATCCAGATTCAGAAATGAAATATAAAGAGGAGAACTGAACCTTAAATTAGAACTCAGAAAAGATCTACTTTCTTACCTACAATTTCTTTGCATAGATGCTATTTAAAATAAAACTTAGCAAAAGGAGAAATACTTCTCTCACGATTTATTACCTTTCTTTCCAAATACTCGTCTTCTTTATTCTATTCCTCACTGTAACATGTACATTTGCTATATCCTCACAATCTTGTTTGATTACTCTCAATGACGAAGTTTATAGAAATAAGAGAAACAAAATAAAGTAATTCCCTAAAAAATGATGCTTGTTGAAATATACTTCGTCGTCAAACCACTTATACATGATGTGGCTATGTTGATGTGTTTTCTACAATCTATAGAACGTTGTAGTTAGGCTCAACAACTGAAGGAAAGGGCACAGCCGTTTCCTTAAGACTGTTTTTATTCACCATCTCCAGTTCAGAGTATTTAGAGTGCTATGTTAATATTGAGATAGCTGAAGAGTATGTACCTCTATATGCTTTTGACATTTCTGGTACTCGTATTATTTTCTCAATATTGCATTTCTGCAACCACAAAGTAAATAATCCCGGTTCCAAACTTTAGAAACACAATAACTTCTGAATATATAAGAATAAAAACTATGCAAACGAATAAAGAAACTGATACTCTTGTGAAGATCGAAGATATAAATAATATAGACCAAACTATATCAAAAACAGAAAATAAAACAACTTGCCTGGGTTTCTCTGCAATCACCATTGTCTTGCTCTTTGTTCTTTTCACTGCTGGATCTTATGGCATAGCAGTTGCAGCAACTGGATCAGGAACTGTTGGATTCTTTTCAGCCTCATCCTCAATAAAACCAACTTCTTCTCCGACTTTAACCCCTTCCGTGAGTCCATCACTATCTCCTTCTCCCCATCCAATAAATAGTCCAACAAATTCACCTACAAGAAATCCATCTGAAGCTCCTTCTTCGTTTGCTTTGAACATCTGCATAGAAAATCCAGCTAGTGGTGTTAATGTATTTATGTGTTTGGAAGATGAGTTTTTTGTACGCTGTTCTACATCAGGAGATGCTGAACTAGGTCAATGCGACGTAGCTTGTGGATGCACAAAAAATGAGTTCTTTTTTGTCTCTAGTTTGGATGATATTTGTGAAGATCCTGATTGTTTTGATCCTGTAAATATAGGATAACTTGGTTAAGAAATTAGAGCAAACCAAATTTTGGCATAAATTGAAATAAGACAGAATATTTCTTTGAATATATTTTATTAAATCTATAATTATTTGCATTTGAAAATCATTCTTATCGAGGATTTCTTTGGGTATTATCCATGAAAAGAAAACTAAAAACTTCTCTCTGCACTTGCTGTCTTTAAAGATGACTTAATTTTTTCTATGGATTGTTTTATTCTCTGTTTGAAAAAAATTAATTCCAAATAACTTTTATTTACAGGAAGTTTCTATTTATTTGGAACATATTGCCTTCTATTCTTCAAAACTTATTTTCCACATAGTTTTAATGTATTTTAGTTCGTTAATGCTGACTAACAAGCTATACGCAACGAAATGCAACAAAATCACAGATGGACTTTCATCTCAAACTTTGGTTGCTAACTTAGTCAACTATTTGAAGGTTTCACTCTTAAGTCATAGACGAGAAAAGTTTATACTATTAATCTTAAAGTTTCTGCTACAAATTAAACATTTTCAATCCATCAAAAGTGCAGTCTTTTACCCCTTGAAGATCTTAAAAATGATTTTTTTTATGATATCCTTAAAATACTATTATAAAGGACATACGAAAAAGAAAGTATCCAAGAAAAGGGAGACATACAGAAACTAGAACACGACATGCTTAATTCTGGTCGGAGTTCCCGGTTCTTGTAGTAGTTTTGTAATATTACTTGATAGTTGTTGTACAGTTAGCGGAGTAATAGAAATAAAATAGGATAATAAGAATAAGTAACAGAAGTTACAAAATAGAACAAAAAAAATATTTGCAAACAAAATAATAACAAATGTATCATTCTGAAAACCATTACCCTAAACAAAACGTGCTCACTATTGAAAATACTCAGAACACCAATACTGAGGGAAATGGGAATAAAAATGACCACTGTTGCTTCTTTTCCATACCTAGTGTCCCCTTTGCCATCTTTCTAGCATTAATTGGCATGTATTTTACTGCATTTGCAGCTACTGGTCAACCTGATTTAGGTTTCTCGTTCCCTTCAAGAACATCCTCACCTACCAGTGCTCCATCTTTACGCCCTACAATTTCTCCATCAAAATCGCCTACATTAACACTAACTTTTCAACCTACTTCTTTTGCAGATACGATTTGCGCGGAGAAACCTTTCACTCGACCAGATTTGTTGATATGCTTACCGGATGAGAGTTATGTAATTTGCAATGAGGATGGAAGCAGTGCCTCTGGTATTTGTGCATCAAGTTGTAACTGTGAGGATAATGTATTTGTAGAGTTTACACTTTTTGTAAATCCTTGTGAAGAAAATATTTGTCAAGTACCAATTTAATAACATTTTATATTTTGCAGTGTCGTTCAGGTACTAAGAAAATAATAGTTTAGTTATTCCATTAATTCATAAGAACTAAATATGGTACAAAAAGAAATTTAAAACAAATTATTCACATTGAAGTATTTTCCGCTTGATAACCCTAACAAAACTAATTGGTATCTAATTAAAAAGAAAAAGCTCATTTTTCTGTACATATTCTCAATAAAAAGAATTCTAGGATCAGTGAATACGTGTAAAGAACCATAAATAGTGAATTCTCAATTCAATTGTTTAAAACTTACCAATCATTCTGCTGGGTACCAGTTCTTCTCTTACAATATTTGTTTATTAGATTCGTTGCTTTGACTTATTTTCTGAGTTTGGGTTTGCTTGAGATCACTGATTAAGTTCAAAATCATGTGAGAAAATATTCTTTGTAAAATAGGTACTAGAAACATCAGGAAAAAATAATTTAGTTGGGTTCATCGTATCTTAAATGAACTTGATTCTTTGATGGAATGCTTATTTCCCATTCTACAGGTTTGAAGTTTCCTTTCAGCCTATACAACTATCATCTGACATTATCCTGGGTATAATTGTTCATGACGTGAACAATAGTTTCACTAGCATATGCATAAAAAAACAATAAAAAACATAAAAAAAATGCTCTGCCATAATCCATTTAATCTTCGATTAGCCAATAGCATCATGTATTATACTTACTCCGAGTTTTCGATAGTCGATCCAAGTTAACATAAACATTTGCAATGATTGAGAATATGGCATGCTAGTCTTCTGGGGAAAGGTTATTCCTGAACCTTGTAATTTGGGTAATTTTTTACTAAGCATCTGCCTAAAGGCACCCCAGAGTATAAAAAAATGTATTGCTTCCCTGATCGATAACTTTGGATTTAGGTAAATAACTATTTTTTCCTCAATTCTAAGAAAGTATTTGCTCCTCTGAGCTGCCAGATTCGGTTAGCTAGAAGTTTTTTATTGTTTTTCTTACGTAGGTTCTTTGGCTTGGTATACTTAAAATCACTTTTTTTTAATTTTCCTAGAGTTAGAAACTATAGGGCATCCAGAGGGCAATATATTTAAGATTCCAGAAAAATCAATTATATAATACACCTAGGAAAATAAATTTAAAGTATATTAAATTTGAAATCTTGTCAATCTATCAAGGTTATTAGTGAGCTACTAAGCAACGAAATATAAAACTCTTGCCATACTGGCTGTTTGCTTTTTAAATGGTTATACAGCAATAATATGTTAGTGCACACTTGGTGCAACTTTGCATAATACATATGCACCGGGAAGAATAAATCATAAAGCATAGATGATGTATATACCTGATCAATTATCGATAAAAGATATAATATTGTTATCAATTGATAGAGCTAAATTGTTAGGTGTTTTCTGGGGAGTAATAGCATAACAAATCTTATCACAGAAAGCTTATGATGAAGTAACCAAGGAACAAAGCCTAAATCAGACCAATGACCAAAAAAAAATCAAGACTCAGTTAGAGTAATAAAACTTATTGCAATGATAGTCTAAGTAGTACCACACTTTTTATAATACTAAGGAACCTCTTACGGGTTTATTATTTGGCCTCAATTGAGTTAGAAGCTTCAGATTGAATTCTTCGTCACTGAAAATAACGTGAAAGCCTTCAGCCTATGAGCCAAAGGTTCTGTTAGTTTTCTTGACTCACTTCCGAGTATGTGACTGCTCCATAGTCTCCCCCGAGAGGAAAAAAGATCTCAATAACTACTGTGAATTATTAGAGGTTGCTTATACAATTTTAGACTCTCTTTGACTTTCAATATTCCATATTTAAATTTATGTATCCTGATGCGGATGAATATTCTATTGACATATCATAATCTCACCACAATTGTCTATTTTTATTCAAAAATATTGCTAAAAAATGCAATCACTTTACTTTTTCGTGGCTAGGTAACATTTTTTGAGCTCACGGAATTTAATATACAGAGGATAGTCTATATCAAATGTCTCGGACCACCAACATTTTTTTTGCACAGCATAACTTTAGGTTTGCGTGGTTCTAGTATACAATAGTAGGAAAAACCCTTTTAAGCTTACACTCTTTCGAAGAAGTATCATGAATAAAACCTGTTTTTAGCTACAGTTCTCTTGATTGCTATGTGAAGACTAATATTTATTGGATAGATTATCGCTGTACCTGTAATTTAATAGAATATGGTGATAAATGAGATAACACTAGTACAGTTGAAAGTATCTATTCTCTTATGTCACCAAAGGAACAAATATATTACCAGCCAACAGCAAAATAGATTTGAAGCAATATAGAAGTATGGTTCTTCTTTTATTTAAAACATTAAAACAGATTAAAACCAGAGCAAATAAGGATACTTTAATAAAAATGCTAGTATAATAATCAAACTTCAACCTCGGTTACTTATTTTAAATCTGTAACTATTAGAAGCCAAAAAGGTAAAAAACTTTAGTACAACGACTTGGAACTGAGTATAAATGTACAAGATTCTTATTGAATGAACAAATGATATTAATAATAAGACCACTGATATTACTATAGTTACCCTAGAAGAAAACTCACAGTTATAAAAGGAAATTTATTTCTTCTCACAAATTTTTTAACACTCGGTAATTATTGATGAGGGATATTGCAATAAACTGAAAATATCTCAAAGACCACAAATAAATAGGATGCAATAGCGAAAAATTATTTTAACAAACTACAAGAAATATATGTTCTTCAGTTAGGTAGTGATAACAATTTAATTCTTCAATCATCAATTTCAAAGGTATGATGTAGAACTGTAAAAAGTCATAAGGGCATCTGATTCAAAATGGAAAATTTAAATATCCACAAAAGAAACTGCACACACAACAAACATCTATTATCCGGAAACATAATTGCATAAGAGCCCTGCAGATCAATATATTTTGCATTAGCCAAAAGTTATTTCTTTTTCTCTTTTTAATAAGTTTTTTAAACATATTTTCCAATACTAATAGGTCTTGATTTAAGTATACAGTTCATTCGTATTTCAGAACTATATTGTTTGATCCGAATTCTTAATAAACATACCATATCCAGAGGGCCAGAGAAGTGAAGATAGTTAAAAAGTAATCCATACTTACTTCCCTCAGAAAACATTTAGATAAAACAATACTAGAAAATTTAGTATTCTTCAAAACAGAAATACTGTCTAAAATATTTTTATCACTTTGAATAAAACTAGTGGTTGATATCCGAGGCGTAAAACCATTAAGAATAAAAGATTCGTTATTTAGTCATTCTTAACGACAAATGCTCTGCTTCTAATCATCATGCACAACGAAGCCATTAAGATTTATCCTAAATTATTTTTCATGGACATATGTAAATAGATATTTACAACAAAGTAACATATCAAATCAATAATCCAGTCAAATATAATCGTAAGAAATTCATCGGTTGTACCGATCACTCATCGTGTAAATTCTAGAAATCAATATCCATCTTAAAAAATACTTTTTAAGCAAAAAGAATACCATATTCATACGAAAATCAATAAAAACACAATTTTGCTAGAACTTGATCAGTAAATTATTTTATAAGTAGTCTATGAACACGAATCGAAACAAAAAATAACAGGAAATTAAAAGAAAAAATAATAGAAAAATAAAAACTTATCTGTTGTAACCAAAAGGTCCAATAAAATGGATAGAAATTAGATAAAAATATTAAAATGAACCTAACTCAGTGCCATGGCCAAGAAGAAAAATATAAGAAAAGTTTGAACGAACAAATGGATAAAGGTATTATTCCAAAGAAATCCATAGATCGATATATAAAAGAATGAAGCAGTTTTACAGAGTGTATAAACAAAAAACAGGGAAAAATAGAAGAAAACCGCATTCGAACATATTTTTTCATTTAAACAGAAAAATACGATACAAGCTCATTGTGGAGCAAGAATATCATATGGAAATAAATGTTAGAGAAACTCAATCGATTTATGAATCTTATTCAGGACTATTATAGTAGTTGGGTTAACATGAAGAAAATATAAAAAAAAGTAAAAATAAAGAACTCAGAAAAGAAGAAGCGATAAATTATGAAAAAAATGATATGGAAAACATCGTTGACATCTAGATAAAATTTGACAGCCTAGGATCATTATATGGAGTCTTAAGAGTAGGAGAAAACTATACAGTAAGAATACACAATACAAAATTTGACAGAAAATATGAAAGGGTGGCCATATTTATTTACAAAGTTAATATTGCTTTAAATATATCAGAATTCTATGTGGAAAATTCTTTTGCACAAATATTTCAAACGATATATAGCAAAATAAAATAAGCTTAAGCTTGAAGGGTATCCATTGTTTAATCTGAAAAACGTTGAAATTTTCAAAATTTTATGAAGAATATAAAGAAAACTCTGTTTAAAAATCTATCAAAAATCTAATAATTTTAATTATCTCAACAAAGATGAGTATATGTACTACAGATTCGGGAGGGCATCGGCTACTATATTGCGTGCTAATATTGCAACAACTAATCAAGCAATGAACACAGTTGGTTGAGTTTTAAGCGCTGTAGCACATCAACATTTTAAACAATCATATAAAAAAACATTTATGAGTAAAGAACCAGTAACTTAGATCCAACGCCATATAAAAGAGAAATAAAAAAAATAATTTAACTACAGAGTGAGGGGAGGTGGTATCAAGAACGTGATCAAATATTCAGCCCATGAGATTGGATTTTGGAAACACAATAAAATAGATTTTCCATAATTCGCAATTATTTTAGCCAAAGCGAAGAAAAGTAAACAATGCAAAGCAAATAAAAAAGAAAGCAAAAACCGTTCCAGGAGATAATTCAATCAATAGCAAAGAAAAATAATATACTAACATCTAACGTACAAACAACAAGCTCTATATTTAAGAATAAATGGTTCTTCACACAACTTTGTTGGTTTCGTTCGAATTCTTTCCAGTACCTTTAAAAATTACCTGAAAGAAACGGCAAATAGCCCGATATAGGCATGGTTATGAAATTTTGCGTATACATTATATCAATTTTTCTTTTTAACTTGGATGCTGGTGAAACCTATTTCGGTGAACAAAATTTACAGAGATCTATTTCGTAAACAACTATTACAGAAATTAAACTAATATTTGATTAGCTATATACTCTTAAAGGTTATGTTTAACTTAACAAAGTAAAAAAAGAATAAAACTAAATCAAATCCAAGGTAATAAAACTTAACTATGCCGTGGTTGTGATACAACCTCTGGATTATCTGCTACCATGAATTTAATGTGCAATATGAGTAAAATTAAGCAAACTATGCTCAAATATTTAAAATAATATATAAGTCAGAAGTTAAGATTCAATAAATTATAGAACAACAAAACTAACGCTAGAGTCGTAAAAATTATACCAGAAAGAGAGATTTTATTTAAATCGATATCTATATCACTTTAGGTTAAAAATGTTTCGTTAAAAAATGAAAAATAATTAGATTGTTGAAAACATCACAACATAAATTCATTACTTTGCTTTGTTTATACATATGAATTTGTCAGAATTAATAAAAAGTATTAGTGGGTTTAAATAGGACGTATCATATCACATAAGAAAGCATATATGTGATAAGAAACATATATTGATACCAATAATCTCTACCTTTGTAAAGTCTAGAAGATAAAATTAAATATCTGTCATAGAGACGTATTTCTAAATATCAAATATATAAAAAAAATAGTACAGATGAAAATATTACCTGAAATAAACCCATTATTTTAGTTGAAGACACCAATGAGCAATCCATTAAATAACTAGAAAGCTTCAAGAAGTAGGGTTCAAAAAGTAAGATGATATTAAATGCCTAGGTTGACATCTAATTTCAAAATATATTATACCAATACTATCTTCATAGGAAATATTTGATTCTAGTCTAACGGCAACGCTACAACGTACATCGTATAATTGATGGTAGAATTTGTATTTACACTTTGCATTTTATATTATTCTGCAGAACTATACTTGTAGATCAAATCCTTAATATAAATAAAACTGATAATACGTTGATCAAAAATACATTATCCATGCTACGAATATAATAGAACTATGGCTACAAAATAATCGAGTTATTGACTTCAGTATAATGCTTATATAAGCAAATACGAGTGAATTTTACCTAGTAGCATTAGAAAATTAGTATACAAGAGAGGTTCCTGTATGATAAGCATAAGATTCTTAGGTTTGAATATGAAAACATGAATAGTAATTATAATTATTAATAGCAATGAAGATATCGAAGATATCATCGCCATGAATCGAAGACCCCATTTAACAAGACATCTACATCACTCAAAGAATAGAAGTCGTAAATCAAAATACGACAATAACCAAACTATATGCACATTTAGTTAGTGTTTATTATTAGTTCAATATGATATTTTTCTATTCTACTCATAATAGTAATAAGCACACTGAAATTATAATAAAATAGAATGTTTAATTTCTTAAGTAGTTCTCGACATGTACAGGACAAAAGTTGTTATATAAGTTATAAGATTTTATTTGATAATAATTAAATTATTTTTAATAGCACTGAGAGTTAAATCCAGAACGTTGTAAAATGTTGCTACAGGGTATTATGAGTAAATTAAAGAGTAGATTTAAAACTTAAAGATACGAATCGTTATTTAATCAAAATCAGATTTCGTTGTTTTAGGCATTACTTTCACAGAAAACCTGGATAAACTCTCATATACATTATTCAAATAATTTTTCAACTATTCTTATCATTTTTCCAGCTCTAATAGAAAACCAATTAAACTCACCCTCTGTGAGTTTCCAATTAGTAATCCTTATATTTAAAGTTTTAATTTCAAGTATTCAACTGGGAAAATATACAATATTTTTGGAAGAATTATTGTCAACCCAAGAGCAATAAGAAAATTCCACCCAAGCATCAGTTCAATCCTGTTAGGCGGAAAGATATAAATGATCTTTATAGCATGCAGGTAATTATTATCATAATATTAGAAGTTACCCAGAAACCGTTAATTAAGTAAAAAAAATTAAATCTTGTACACAATCTTGTTAAAGGTTTAGTGTATTTATATACATAGGTTCTACAGATATACCAACCTGATTGTTTCTGCCAAGTCACATATCTCCAAACTGAAAATAGCAGTCATTAATTTAACTCTATTATATCAAATATTAGGCCAATTGTCGAATTGCTGGGGCACTCAGTTCATGATATATACATAGATCTTGGAGAGTTCGTTTTATAGAAGAACAACGTACAAATTTCACATAAAAAGGATGTAACCAAATCCGTATAAATAGAAAGACAAGGAAACTGCAAAAATATCTTGCGATAAAATTTCCCAAGAATTTCTACCTCATAATCATGATTCTTCATAATGAAATTAAATAATTTTACAATCAATAGCTAAGAACCGGAATAACGTTTCAAATACATGGATATGTTGAATTTATATTTAAATTATACAGTTAATGTCTTAATATAAAGAACATATTAGCATTAATATTCAAAAACTTTTTCAATAAAAAATAATATTCTTGCTTTAGAAACATTACTTAATAGATCTTTAGAATATAGTTCACTACTTAGTACTCAAGGCAATAAAGATATGAGAATAGCTTAGAACCCATGCTCCAATACCAATTTTGATAATAAATACAGTATCATATAGTTCTTAAGCAGTGAACTTGCTAAAAGTTAAGATTTCATAAGACTCGGAAACATGCCGACAAACAACACAAAAAATCAAAATCTATAGGAACGAAGGAAATCCGTTGTTTTCGAATAACTCATGCGTGTCCTTACTGTGGAAAAGTGGTGCTCATCAAGAAAATATAAAAATCAATATTTTTTATATGTACTAAATGTTTCTCCTATACCAGTCAAATCAACATATGTGCAGATAAACCCAATAACGGAGCTAATTCTCATGTATTACAACATATTTTTTCTGCTTATCCTACAACAGCTTGGTATTTACAAATAGTAGAAATGGACAAAGTGTGAATTCAAATCAATTTTACTGATCTGCCTGAAAGACTTGTCCTATTCAAGAAATTATCTTAATGTTTACTAAAGCCCAGATTATCTTATAGTAATCAATAAGGATTATGTTTTCAGTTGGGGTTGGCTAGCGATTAGAACTCTCCTTAAGAAGAAAATGTGATTTAACGCTTAAATATAAATCTGATTCATTTAATTCAATTTCTAATGATTGCAATATTATAAAACTCCTGCATCTATTGGGCTCTTGCTTTACTAAAACTGAATAACCATTTCAGTTAAAGAAATATTTCTTAATTGTTGAAAACACTTCTAGCTATGCTTCGTATCCGCTGGAACCATTATTATCATTCGATAGCTATTATCATTGACGTAAAAAAATCTTTCCTTCAGTTGTTTCAGAGAAGTATGTTTATAAGCATCTTCTTAATCCTATTTTCCTAGTGCCGCACTCAAACCCTGTCGACGCTCGAATAGTTGCCGCAGACTAAGTAGAGGAATAATCGTCCGAGACATCTTCAACCTCTTCTTTAGCTTCCTATAATACAGAAAACAACAATTAAATTAACGCAATTCATACCGGTAGTATTCAACTCGTAGACATCTTAGCTCAATTTTCAACGCCAAGGGTTCGCGAATGTGGAATGGGAACCTAAGTACTCTAATGACGTCATTTGGAAAATTAGCGGAGTTATTGAAACATAGTAGGAGAAATATAATAGTCCCGAAAATGCTAGGGTAAATTTTCCCTTACCCCACAATCATTCCAGGCTTGACTGCTGGAAAATAGTTTTAAAACTTTATGCCTACAGTTATGTTATTTCTTACTCTTATCAAAATTTCATAACCAATTGAGAAAAAACAGAAACAGAAACAGAAACAAGTATCTAGGAAGGAGTATCTTACAGCAATGACCAACAAGCAACTAGAGCTAAGTTTAGAGGTTGGAGCCATACCAAGCGCTAAAAAACCGAAGAGACAAAATAGAAACGGGAAAAATCATGCAAATCAAAGATTGAAGGTGCTACTTCTATTCTTATTAGTTGCCCTTTTACTCGTAGTCCTAACAATATTTTTCTTTGGACCCAATTTGAGCAATCACTTTGATGAAGAGGGTACAATAGATTCAATTTCACCAACGGCGTCTACTTTTGCGGATCCATCTACACTTCCAACAACTTCTCCAGTACTTTATCCAACTGAGTATCCCACTCGTCACCCTACAGCTCAACTAACTCAGTCTCCCTCAGTTTCCCCAACACCTCTGCCTACATCAAACCCTTCGACAACTCCGTCACACAACCCCACTTCTCTTCCAAGCTATTCTCCAACCAATCAACCCAGTAGTTTTCGTTCCGCTCCTCCAACATTTGTTCCATCCACATCACCCACACAAATTCCCAGTTCTTCTCCCTCTTTAACAACTCCAGCTCCTACACTAGACCCATATGAAGTTGCAGAATTGTTGTGCAGTAGGAAACCAATAGTTGGATTATACCTGACGATCTGTCTTTCAGATAGAGTAGGAGTTCTGTGTGACCCAGATGGAGATTTTACCCTTTTTGGCTGTCCAACAGGATGTAATTGTCCACTATACGAGTTCAACGCGCTTTTTAATACAGTTGATCTTTGCTTAAACTGTTAAGAATAGAAAGAAAACACTAAAACATTCTTAAATATCTAAGTTATATTATTGTACTGAATAAATAACAAAATATTGAAATATTTTTCTAATTTAAATTCATACAAGTAAAAATTAAACCGACTAGTTTTAAGAAAATCCCAGTTTCATATTTTATGTAATTTTAACTTCTAATATTATAATAATAAAACAATACTAAAAATAGAAACATGATGCGAGATAAACAATTACGAGACTTAGAGGTAACTCTTGATATAGAAAACTCACATCATTCAATGCATGAAAGAAAACAAAAATCTACTTTATGCTGTGGACTAACTACATCTACTTTCCTCCTCTTGTTCCTTATCTCATGCGCATCATACGCAGTCGCCGTTTCTCAAACTGGTGAGATTAACCTTGGATTAAGTTTTAGTAATTCACAATCAAATTCAAACCCAGCATCTTCACCCACGTATCTTCCATCTGCATCTCCAACTAACTTACCTACTGAATCTCCTTCTCAATCTCCATCCAATGCTCCCAGCAGATACCCTACATCTTCACCAACAGTACAGCCATCAAATTCTCCATCATTTTCACCTTCAAGAAGTCCTACGAAAAGTCCATCTTCAAGTCCAACAACATTTGCAGATGTAGAATGCGAGAATAAACCATCTTCGTTGGGAAATAGTTTGATGGTTTGTATAGGTGATATTGCAGTAGCTTGTCTTATTAATGGAACAACATTTTCAGAACAATGTTTAACTGGATGTTCTTGTTCTGACAATGAGTTTGTTGCAATTACAAATATAAATAATATATGTTCAGAATCTCAATGTATTCCAGGAGAAGCAATAGAATAGTTTATATATTAAGTTTTTTCTCTATTTTCTATTATGTACATAGACTTCAAAGTTTACTTTATGAATAGTTTTCTTATTTTTACTTTTGATTCTTTTTATCTTAACAATAATATAGTAAGAAAATAAAGTAAATTGCAGCAAAACAAGAAGAGAGTCTGTAATATCTAACTAATCAGAACTATATTCTAGTTGCAACAGCTTTTAAGTCAATTAAACATTGGTATCTAATGAATTATCTATAGTTCTGGCTTTAATCTTTCTTTTTTTGTATTCTAAGTAAAAGAATATTATACTAAATAATAATATTCCTCTACTTTTAATGCAAACCTTACATGAAAAATATCAAAATCACAGCTTATTTTCTTCAACTGGATAGCCTCCCAGTTCTAAAAGTAGAAATTTTGCGAAATGAAAAATACTAAAATTTACAAACAATTACTTTTAACATTCATGGTATCTGCTACTTAAAATAAAACTTGGTATTTGATGTGATATTATTACTTTTTTGCTTGGTTTTCATAAGTTGCGCATGTGAAAGAGAAAAAAGCCTAAATGCTGAACCTAAGCTTCAGTTTAAAGCAGGATGTTTTTTATAACTTCAATTTAGTTCTTCTTCGGTTTTTTATCTTGAGTATTAAATAGTGAAAATAGTGTACAGAAATTAGAAAGATCATTTTAAATTTTATGGTGTTCTGTTAATCCAGCGGATGCGCAGTATGTTTCTTTACATGCATCAGGAGGTGCAGTAACATAAAAATATTTATTTAATCCACAAGGACAAGTACAATTAAATATTCTATTATCACCATTGAAACCACAATAATACAAGAAACTTTCATCTTCACAATATAAAGTTTCGTAGTAATTTAAGCTGGATGGTAAATAACAGATTTCATCTAATCTTGATAGAGGTTTTGATGTTGGTGAAAAAGAAGGACTACTGCTTGGAGCTTGAGATAGTAATTTTGTTGGTGGTTCAGTAGGGGAAAAGCTTGGATTAGATGTTGGTTTTGGTGATGGCGTTGACGTAGGGGAGGAAGATGTTGATGCAGTTGGAATGAAAGTAGATTGAGTCGAGGAACCTTTATTGGAAACAAGTCCAAGAGAAACACTACCAGTAGAAATATAAAGTGTAGTGAATATTCCAAGCAATACTAAAAGTAATGTTGCGCTCAATCTGAAGCAGGAACAAAGATTTGGTCTTCCAGCTTCTTGCACTTCAAGTGGGATTTGACTTTCAATAGCAAATTTTGGGTGCAGTTCTAGCTCGGGAGGATTTTGATCCTGGGTTTTTTTCATATTTTTTATTGTTTTCGTTTTGTTTTTTTTTATGTTTTTTACAAGTGTATAGAATAGACATATAGTATTGGTTAAATGGTCCCCTCTATAGATATTGGTCCTATCTATATATACAGTAATGTACCATTTGTTTAGAAATATTCTAACATTTCAATGTGGCATTTCTATATCCATTGGATACAAAACGGAATTTTAGGAGTTCCCGGTCTCAGTTTTTCAAACAGTATTCAAGGACAAGGTCTGATACTTAATAAGAAATAAACTGGGAAATAAACAGATTGAACCAAAATTAACAATGCAAGTTTCAACAAAACAACAAAAAGATAACCAGAGTGAACTCCAAGCAGATACAAAAACGTTCTGTCCATCTCTTCCCGTACTCTTAGTTGTCTTGTACATCATCACCTGTGCTATATACGGAGTTTCTGTCGTAATCTCAGGAAATCTAGACTTAGGAATATCCTCTCCTTCTATGAGGAATCCGACGCTATCACCTTCGTTTTCCCCTTCTCATTCCCCTACTGCTTCTCCTAGTTTTATCCCAGCTGGTCCACCTAGATCACCAGCTGAAGTTTTATGTGACGAAAAACCAACAAGTGATGTGGATCTCATAGTTTGTGCTACAGCTAGAAGACTTATCTTTTGCGGTGCTGATGGTGGTGCAGATATTGAGTTTTGTACTTGTAATTGTAACATAAATGAGTTCGTTATTGCCACTGATTCAGAAGATCCTTGTTCAGAAACAGCTTGCGAAGTTTTTGTATAGAGGTTTTTAATCTATTTTGTTTTCTTTTTTTTGCCCAAAATAACGCCCAGCAAATAATTCGTATGTGTAATATTATTCCCGGTACCAAAGTTGTATTTTTAAACTTCTGAATATAAAAAGAATAAAACAAAATAAAAATATGGCAGAAGAAGAAAAAGATCCTGAATCACGACTTGCTATTGAAACCTCCCAAAGGAAAGAGATTAAGACTTTGTGCCTTGGTTTAAATGCGCCCAGTCTCTGTGTAGTTTTTTTTATCATCTTCTGTGGAGTTTATGGAGTTTCAGTAGCTTTTTCAGGAGAAATAGCACTTGGAATCGGATCAAGTACTATAGAAAGAACTAAGGAACCTACTCATGAACCAACTTTTATTCCATCCAATTCACCTACACAAAGTCCAACAAGTAGTCCTTCTATTCCCCCAACTACCACTGCAGAGGGAGTTTGCGCAACAAGACCAGGAATAGCAGCCGATGTGATGAAATGTATTCCTGCATTTGAAGAAGCAGTATTTTGTTTTGATGATGGAACAATTATACATCTGGAATGTGATATTGGTGCATGCCAATGTGATGCTGATACATTTGTACTTGTTTCGAACCTTGCTGATCCGTGTTTTAATAGTGATTGTATTGGTGCAGTTCCATTATGAGTAAAAGCTTATTTTTTATTTGGTGTTTTTTTTTCTAAAAGTTGAGAATTTATTTTAAAATAACAACCATCTAAGACAGAGATAGTAATAGAAACTTATAATTATGAAATAATCAACCAGGAATTGCAGCTCTGTTTATAAAATTTAATGTATCTTGCACACTAATGTAGGGTAGTAGTTATCGAAGATAGCTGTATAAAGGTTCTCTTAATCTGTTCTCTCAAGTTTTTAGATATATTAAACTTATAAGGAAAAATACAAATAAAAACCAGTTAGACAGAGATTGAATCAAAGATAAAAGATACTGCCAAGGAAGAATACTACCACTAGTTACAGAAAAATAATATTATTTTCTATGTTTTTCATAGTGGAAGCTAAGTTGATATATTTAGAAATATTTTCACAAAAAACAGTGTCTATGGATTTAAGTCATAGCTTTGATCGCTTTCATTTAAATGAAACAACAGAAATAACCTAACCTATCTGTTGTGAGAAGTTGTTATATAGTATAGGTTGGTTAAGTAGTTAGCATTTGAGATAAGCCTTAAGTAAGTTGAAAGAACAGTCTGAACAACACTATTTGAGGAAACAGTGAATACAATACGATAGTTTATATTTATGTATTATTGACCTCACTTGACACATTGACAAACATTTTCGTAGGAAATCAGATCCAGTTGAGTGAAGATAGAGATTCCAATGCTAGAATCAACGTTATCTCTCTCTTGAATATAAAGGCTGCCATTTTTTCTCAGAAAAAAATATTTTCCAAAATATCAGAAAAAACTATGAAATCAAGACCAACAGGAAATTGAAATGCGGAATGAAAAGTAAACGAAATTTCAGATAGAGAAAAATGGAAGGAAAAATATTTAAAATGGTTTCCTAGTTGATGGATAGATTCTCCTATCAGATGTTTGTTTTTCTTTAGCGATTGTGAATAGAGTTTCATACTTTGTTTTGCAAGACCATTCAATCAACAAAATAGATCTTATTAATTTTCTAGAAGTTTTTCTATGTTTATTGTTATGTATTAGAATATGAACAATAGAATATGAAACACAACATCAACGAGCAAAGGTACATATAATATACATGAAGTCAGGTTTCATCTCATATGATTTAAACTAAATCTAATAAGAGAAGGTTACATAAGAAATTGGATCCCTTTAAATTGGGGGGGATGGATTTAAGAAAAAAAGTTTATATTAAGAAAATTATAAGGTAAAGAAAGCGATTCAAGTTGAGAAAGAGCGAAGGCAGTGCAGTGTGGAGTTTTCATTTTGTAGAACAGTGTAAAATTTTATATTAAAGAACACAAAAAGAAAATTCCGTTATTTCCTTAATTTTCTTTTCTTACACTTACTATGAGTAAAGTTGTCTTTTTAACGCATATTAATCTTCTTTGAAACAATAGCGGCAACACAAAATGTTGGGAGATGGAAATATCCACATCTAAAAAGTACCCATCGAGGATCTGTCTCAAGACATGAGCTACCATTGTGAAAGTAGTATAAACCTTCCTTCAACCCTCTTCCGTGCTATATTTTGAGGCTTGACACAGTATTTTACATACAAAATTCTGGATCTATAATTTACACAATGTTTTCTTGGTACTTTGATGTCATGATATCCTGAAACAACCGCAAAAAAAGTGCAGGGTGCTATCTTTAATATTCTCATCTTAACCTAGTTCACTCAGAGCTGTTCTAAAATATTTGGTTAATTAAAACTCCATGGCAGCAACGGATGACTCTTCATTATATATTAAACTTCTAGCTTGAGATATAGTAGTGCATAATGACAAAAAGAAACTTGTTTGAGCCTTCTCATCTACCACAAATACAGCTTAGAAAAGCCATAATCATATGATGAAAAAACTTAATTTAAAGCCGTTCCGCCTTTTTATTGACATAGAAGCTTCATTTTATCTGATCTAAAGTATTATAACACGCGGCTGTTTAATCTCTTCGGTCATACCCACTGCTATGTCTCTTGGAATGTCTTTTCAATCATATATATTCATTTTCCCTTGTCCGCGTGGATTTCATCTTTTGACTGATATACTTGTCATTGAATTAGTTTTACTGATCAAAAATCTGTGACTACTATTCCAGTTAGTGTTGACTCCTTCCATTGGTAACTTACTCAACACCACCAAAACATGCTGTAAACACAAACAAAACGTGAGATATCTAATCTCATATGTCTAGCTTATCATTTTCCTTATTTGTATTAGTATTTTTTAAATATTGTCACTACGTCTAGACAAAATTATTTAGTATTTTGTAGAAGTCTTGTTCATGATCAGCTTCAGATGCAAAGTTTGCTCTAACAGCTTCATTCAATAACTCTAACTAATCTCTTAATGGAGAGCCCACTAAACCTTACATAATCTGAGCAAAGGAAATAGTATAATATTTCACGGAAAGAGCAGAGGTATTCCGATTCCATATGGTGTGTTTATTAATGCGGATAAATCATGATACATTGCTTCTGCAACTTTTAATTATCAACATATTTCAAGTATCTACTCACCTTGACCTAATTATCGTTATACATTAGGGGAAAATTGAAATCCTGTGTTCTAAAGTAGCCTTCAACATCCGCGGAAAAAATTACCAAGAAGATAACCCATGTGATTTGTGGGTGATATAAGAATATATTGAAGCTGAATACTGGTATTTAATTAAGTTTGTAGGGAAATTTGAAATAATAGGCCGTTCAGCATTAACGTTTTCATGACTGTTTTAGGAATTAAATCTTAAATTTGAGACTGTTACTAGAATATCATTGCGGAGTATATATTAGAAATTATTTATTTATACCTGGATAATGTTTCACTTCTTGTAAGAAAATTTATCTTATACTTATGGAGAGAGCTGGTTAACCAAACGCCTATAAGCTCATGGTATAGCGCAGCATGCTTGACTTTTAAGGATACGGCGGATGACCCTAGGTACCTAATCAGCTTAGCTGCTTTACGTTTTTTTTTCCGCAAAACAAATCTTATCCTTTATTTATTTGCAATTAAGGTGTTAGATACTTTAGTGACTTCATTCGAAAAAAAATATTTTCAAATCTGAAATTCCAGTTTACTATAAAACCTAAAAGTAAAAGGTGTAAACTTAACTAACATCACATTGTCTTACTATCATGGCACTTGTACAAAACATTATTGATTTTAATTCTTTAGAAAGCCAGTGGGACAAGGCCATATTCACCTAAAGAGGTATGTAGTAATATTATACAGTACATGACTGACTTATTTCATTATTGATGATCTGCAAAGACCTCACTATTAGGGTGAGCAATGTCTCACGACTCTTGGGAGCTTGCTTTTTCTGTTTGATGCTCCATCACCAGTAATACCGTATTTTTCATTATTGGTTTATTTTCCCCACAACTTTAAGCCTTGTTCATCGAAGGTCAAATTTAAAATTACTGGATGTGGTTCTTCAAAGGACGATGTCTTAATATCTGGTCACCAGTGATGTAATTACAACTTCAGAAGAACATTAAACATATTTTCAGGGCAAAGCTAAGCAATTATTTTTTGAATTAGTCTAAATTCGAGAATCCAAGAAGAATCATATCAAAGAACAAAACAAAACCATGAAAAAAGATATCAACTATTTCTTATATAGATTTAAACGTCACAGTTAAGATGACGGAAGGGGCATAAAATAAATATTCCAAAACCTGAGATGGAGGTCTAGAATATTATTCTCGTTAGGCAAAAAAAGAAAATAGTAGAGATATGCTGCTGAAGCATTTTTTTTTCTTGAGACATAAAGAAATTTCTCTATTTAAGTACTATATTCTTTGTAAACATTCCGACCTTGCAGTTTATCTAAGAATCCACAGTTTACAGTAAGGTGCCGTACTTATATTATCTTTGCTTCTACGGCTCATAATACCATAGCGATCAATCATTCCTTGTGTTGAGGAGTTAAGGGAGGAAACTCAAAATATCTACATGAGAGGCTACTGGAGCACCCTG
The DNA here is from genome assembly GCA_015227615.1 of Labyrinthula sp. Ha. NCBI lineage: Eukaryota > Bigyra > Labyrinthulida > Labyrinthulaceae > Labyrinthula > Labyrinthula sp. Ha. The sequence goes on from JAALGZ010000075.1 coordinate 86,391, forward strand.
CCGATATGTGGCAGTTATCATAGAGTATTGTTAGCTTATTCCGTTAGTTAAAAACATATTATTATTTTGGACAATTAAGGTTAAGCAATAGACACGCCATAGAACACTCTTAGGAATCAAAATTCGAAATCAGAGTTTGTTTTAGTTAAGAGACCAAGTTCGTTTACATCTTGATGCAAAAGCATTTGATAACTCCAGTAGTAGTATTTTTAATGGACTGAAAACCTGAATCACTTCTAAATAAGTTGCTAAAAGTCTAAAAACTATTTCTTTCATATACAGGAAATTAGTTAGGTGAATTAGGCCCAAAATCTTTGTGATGATAAGCAAAAAGAGAATAAAATCAGTTATTTAAGCCAATGGTACATGTTGGAGTAGGAAGAAACTACTACTAAAATGGTAATCAATTTCTTCTTCTGTAAGTCCCACATGTGATTCACAAAATACAGTTACGGCAGTTTTCATCAGTTATATGACAGCTAAAAATTATCAACGTTATCACACTCCAAGGATAGCTCTTACTATCTTTGAACTTCATGACTTCTCTTATCTAGAACTTGTTTAATCAAAACAACAAGAATATAGGGATCCAAGCTCGAGGACACTAGATAATAATGGATATCTGTAACGGTAAGGTCTTCAATGAATCCAATTGAAAATTTTTGTTTAGAGATTATCATATTTTTTTACAGATATTTTTGCATTTAGTTTTGTCGAGAGTAACACATGGAAAACCCTCTTTCAGCAGTACCAATGACATGTTTTCCCAAAATTAGTAATCAAAAATTAATAAAGAGAAAAAGGAATGATGCAAATAATGAAAGAATAAGGGTTTGATGGAAAGAAGCCAATAATCAACCAGATGGATAAGAAACTGACAAGAATTATTTACAGATCAAAGAGGAAAACGAATAGACACAGTTTTAATATAAATGTATGTATGAAAGCGCTAATGAAGATAGAATGAACCAGATGATCAGGATCACATTTGATGTATTTTGTTTAACATGAACGTCATTTCTTTTTGTTGGAAATGTATACGTAGTTCGTGTGTTAACTAACTCCTTGTAAGCTTAAAGTTTCTACGCTGTTAAGAAAATTGAATTTTCTGAATTTTGGAATTTAACTTCAGGTACTAAAAACTGCCGTTGCACTTTTTCTAGCTCCTTAATCATATCTTATGTGTACATTCCAAGGTATTTAAGCTTAAAACAAGGAAGATAATATAAATTAATCCTCATCTTGCAGGGCCGAGCCATGGGGGCCATTTTTAAAGACGCGGGTGCAATGAAAGGCCCGCCGCTACGCAAGGATAGAAGAGCTTCACACTTTAGTATAGCTTAGCTTTGAGTAAATATAGAGGGGGTTGGGAAGAAAGTGAACTGCACTGGAAGGTGCCAAGTAAATAGTTAGTATGGGGTTGAAGTTCAGAATGTTGAACCTTGGGTGTCTACCATTAAGGTATTGGTAGTGATTGTGTTTCTCTACTAGAGATAACTATTGGAACACCTGTTCAAAATCCAATCACTTCTGCTAACGTTAGTGTAACATTCCAAAGACTAGCCTATGAAAATCCGATCCTGATATTTTCCAATTCCCCAAAATCCAGTAAATGTCATTTGGTCATCATTTGTCCGTTAATATGGTTGGTCTGGTTCTCATAAATAGCAAACCAAAAATGAATAATTTGTTCAAGAACAAAATAAAATCATGAAATATAGATGACTCAGTTGATTTTTTACCTCTTTCCAAGCTGGTTGATATTTTTTCAGCTGTCTGAATTAGTGATTCCTGAGTGTTACCCTGTCTATGTTTTGGAAATATTTTTTCTCCACGTTTATTTTTTAGGTATAAATAAGATAAAAATATTTTTCACTCTTTGAACACTCAGATCATATTTAGTAAGAGGTTTAAATATTAACTATAATTATCAACTTGAAATATTTGATTTTCTTGTAAGACCAAAGTTTCTTTTCTTCCTTATTTTTCAAATATTCCTTATTCAAAACTTTCTCCTTTTTTTTCCATCTCTGGAACAAAAACTCATTTATTAATATAGTAACCTTACTCTTCCTATATTAAGAAATTTATAGCTTGAGTTCTAAGGTTGATGAAGTGCAAGAACCTATTTAAAAAAATACGTAGTATTAATTTGCTTGAACAAATTAGTAGAAAGGAAAACATACTTTAAGGCAGTTTTACCAAAATTCGTCTCCAATTAAAAAGTATTCTGTTTTATATTTAGCTCTTTATGAAGTTTCTAATTCTAACCCTGAGAGTATACTTTCAGGTTCTTGATTCTAGAGCTTAAAAGCTGAAGACCAATAATTTCTGATAAAATTAAACAAAATTAAATCATTTTCACTGAAAAAACTATTTAAATACTCAGAAAAACGAAAAAAGAACAAGAAGATACAAACATTAATTATTAAGATTGTAAAACTCTATAGTTATGCTTGAGCTAAAACATTTCCAACATATTCTTCTCTATGCTCAATAAAATGAGTTAAATTAAGATCTCTTTTTGGAACTTGATTATCAACTGCCTGAAAACAGTCACAAAATTTATCTTTTTTTTCTGAATATAAACCAAAAGTATTATCAAAAGGTTTAATATATCTTTCTGGAAAATATATTGGTCTTATAGCCTTTTTATGATCAGAAACAACAGTCAAAAGTTTTTTTGTAATAGATTTTCTTGGAACTGATAAAAGAAGAATAATTTTCTTTTGAAATATTTGAAGAAATAAAACTCCAAAAAAACATATAATTAATTCAACTTCAGATTTTGCAGTTTTTAAAAAAACATAACTAAAAGGAAACAATAAAAAGTTATAAAATAAACCTGGAAGAAAAAACAAAATATAAAAAGAACCTTTCAATTTTTGTTTAAATGAAACATTCATATTTGTAAATATTTTAAAAGGAATATAAAAAATATTCACAAAAAGATAAATAACTCTTTTCACTAAATTAGAACTCAAAGCTTCATTTAAACCAGGACCAAAACCAAAATATCCATTTAAAAAAGGTTCTTTTCTGCCAATAGAAATAAATATTTTTTTATTTACTAAAGAAATTAAACTGATTAAAGTAAAAGCAGCAGAATTTAGGGTTTGAGGCAATAGAAATAAAAAGCAGAGCGATATAAACACAGGTTCTAAATTAAGAGAATTTTCAGTTTTTTCTTCCAATTTAATATAAAGAAATAACAATGTACATAAACAACTGTAGATGAAGAAATTGAGTACAATACTTGAATATGAAAAAACTCTTTTCTCATTCTCTTCTCCAGTTCTTGCAGGTTTTAAGTTTTTTGGTTGAGGAAATTTAAGAAAATCAGTTTCATCAAATTCTTGATCAAAACAAAAGAATCTTTCTAAGCAGAAATCGAAATAATCTTCAATTCTTTCCATTCTTGAATACTTTGGTAATTTTTCGTCATTCATGTTTTTGAAAATGTGAAAAGATGTCAAAAACTAATTGCCCAAAATATGAATTTTGTGAAATCATTTCATAGTTTATATACGTTAAGAAAATGATGAGAGAAAGAATCTTATGAAAAAAGAAGAGACCGGAAGAGATTCAAAAGTCAAGAGAAGATCTTCAAGAATTGAAAAGACTGGCTATTTATTGAATATTGGTGTTAAAATTCAAAAATTGGCGTGTGGAGTTTCACATTGTGTTCTTCTTGATGAAAGCTTTTGTGTCTTTACCATGGGCAGCAACGAGTTTGGACAACTTGGGATAATAAACTCGAAAAGTGGAATGATTGAATGTGGAAATAAATTAGATACCATCCATCGCCTTTCATTAAAAGATATGAATTATGTTGCAGCAACTGACTATACTAGCTGTTGCTTTAAAGAACAAGAGCAAACATTTTTTTCATGGGGGTACGGTAAGCATGGAGAACTAGGACTTGGGTTAGATATTATAAAAAGTCATCAACCGAAAAAAGTAAATTTTGCTTTAGAAATAAAAGGTGGCTTCTGGGTTCAGTCTACGGCTACCTCTGTTATTTTGCTTTCAAAGACCTTGTTGTCAATGGTCGTGTTTGGCAAAGTGTCAAAGGCGTTGATAAAGTTTATTGGGCCAGGTTCAGTTTATTTGGAGCTTATGCAGGAAAAAAAGTTCATTTGCTTGTTCAAACCTGTTTTATTTTCTGACTGGTGCAAGAATGACTTTGCTTTTAGACAGGGAAGGAGTTTGCTCTTTAGAAAGTTTATAGAAATGAATAACGTTTTCATCTTAATTCCAGCGGATCTAGGTCTGCAGTTTATTAGGATTATGGAGAAGACCTTGACTATCCAAACTATTATTACTATGTTTTCTTTCGAAAACTCTAAAGTTCTTCAAGTATTGTCATTGAAAACGGATATTCTATTGTTGCTGATCCAGAGTTTTGGAACTAAGAAGGGAATTCGGTTAATTGCTGTTCAAATTGATAAAACCGTTATTCATAGGATCTTAGTTCGCCCCAAGGTTGTGCTAGATGGCTTTACTTTTTGCCTAACACGTACAACTTGTTTGTGCAAAGTTATTCGAGGTGACGAGGTTCACGTTCTTCTGATTTCTGATGCTGCAGCTTTGCTACTTTCATCTGATTGGCAATTCCCAGAACTGTCATTTCAATTTAACAGGGTCTTCTTGTTTTCGAATTTAGGATCCTACAAGTCTACAACAGTAAAAGAATCTGTTACTATTGCAAATTTGGAATATGAAGTACCAAGAAATCAGAATAGAGAACTCTTGAATAAAATAACAGCACAGGGAAATTTTGTTACTTTAGATGAACATTATGATTTAACCGCTTTTGGTAGGAAACTGTTTGATGATAATCTTGTGCTTGAAGCGAGAAGGATCTTTTACTCGTTTGATACGGATTTTTCAAATGAACTCGAAACAAGTGAATTTAAGAAAGCTTTAATACGCTTTGGATTTAATAGTAAAATACCTTTTAAGAGGCTGACACTGAAGAGGTGTCAAAACCTAATTCGAAAGTTTGACGAGAACAACAATGGAAAGATATCCCTCGAAGAGTTTTTATCCTTCGCTTATTTTTATAAATGGCAAACCTACGATGGCAACAGAAAATTTCATATTGTGCGTAAGATTTCCCGAAGCCTTTTTTCCAATTATTCTCTTACATATAAAGAAAGAAGGTTATCTCCAAAGACGTATCTTTTCTTTGCTGAAATCTTTTTGAAAATACTAATAAAACTGAACATGAGGAGCAGCATAAAAGAGGAAAACCTAACTAAAATTCTGTACCCTATCAATCAGAAAAAGCTGTGCTTTGGAGAAGTTGATTTTTCGAACCTCGATCTCGCTGATGAACATATCGAAGCCTTGAAGATTGCATTAATCTGTGTTCCGGTCATTAAAAAACTTGATTTGCGAAGTAACAAGCTCACACCACTCGGTGCCAAGAAGCTGATCGAAATTCAAAAAGTTCATGACTTGCTTGCCAACTATCACGGATGTGCGCAATGCATTATATGCAAAGATATTCTTCCCTTTAGCAATATACGGAACGTTGAGGACAGTGATCTAATATCTTGTAAGTGCTCACCAACTTCTAAGGGCGGGTTGTTTTATCGCCTCCCAGTATTTTGGTTGGAAGAAGTTAGGATTACACAGAGAATCACATGCATTCAAGTTGAAAGCTATTTGTGTTTCCAGTTACGGAATAGGATTAACATTATAAGCAGGAACATATTATCCAGAAAGAATAAAGGAATCTCAAGGGAAAAAGTGCTTAACCAAGCTCATAAGCTTTTTGCTGAGGTTATTGTAAAGCTAAAGTCTATGCTTAGAAATGAATTTTCAGAAAACACGTTTCGCAAAGAGGTGCAAAGGGTATTCCTAGAAGCTGATACTGATAAGTCAGGGTTCCTTGAGCTTTCTGAAGTTGGAAAGTGCCTTTCTTTGCTCGGGGAGAAAAGATATTCAAAGGAAGAGTTATTGCTATTATTCAAAGATATTGATGCTGACAATAATGGAAGGATAACTTTAAAGGAGTTTACTGAGTTTGCACTTTCTTCTGGGAACAAGAGGAAACGTCAGAAGCATTTACTTGGAAGTAAAACCTTTGAATTGGTGGCTTGTTCTTATGATGAGCAATTTACTGAAGCTGCAATAATACTTAGGCTCAATTTTGTTTTTGATGGGCTTCGAGAAAACTTATTGATGGTTTACGAGCGAAAATGTAAGAATATGCTGCGAGGGCTAGAAGTGGAAATTAGATCTGAACTCAATGGTTGTGGCCCCGAACTTTTTAACAGGAGCGTTTCCGAGTCTACAGAAAATACGTTTCCAAAATTAAGACTCAATTTTTTAGAATTACTTCAGAATAAGTTATTATACTGTACTGGAAAAGTCAAAGAAAGTGATTGGACTTTTGAGGTTCAGGAAACGAGTGTATTGTTAGATATGATAAATCATTTGGGACACTCATTGAGAGAAGAACAGTTCAAGAAATATATTTCCTCGATATCTGCTAGAGAAGCGTATCAAGTAGACGAGAAAGTACTGATTCATACTGATGATGGTCAAGTAACGGTTTTAGATGTCTCTTTCATTGGTTTACAGAAGGAACTCTCATAACATATATCTCCTATCTTAGCTAAAACGCAACGAATCTAAGTTATTAGAATTTCAACTGTTTAGATACGGGTTCTGTTTGTATTTCTATATACAGTTGGATGTAGTAGCCAGTTTGTAGCACGAAGTTTGTTGTTTTACGTGCTTGGGTATTCCGTTAAGCTACTGTTACGTTGTTTGTAGTGTGAATTGGGTCGACTTGATGTCTAACTTGGTACATGCAGTTTTAAACAAAAATAGTTTCATATTTTATAGAGTCTAGAAAATGTGCTTACCAGATGAACATTGGTGTATGTGTACAAACTTTATTTTGTGTTAGACCTTTCTGGGGTTATTATTTTTTCATTTGTTCACTCTGCACATGGTTGAAGTTCAAATGGATATTAATTTCTATCAGAATATTTCTTTTGAAGGGTGCAAAACCACAATCGCAAAGGCTGACATTAGAGGAGTTACGTTCAGAAATAATTGTAACTTCCTTGAACAAACTTTTTCAACATTAGACCATTATATTCGACCAGCAAGGCATAATATGGTTTCCCTTGCTTTGTTCTATGAAACAAGATTGAACGTACGTGAAAAGCTATCTGAATATGTTAATGCTACTTTGGATGTGGAATTCGAAAGTTGTAACCAATATATTTCCAAACAAAAGGCTACGCTAGATGTTTATTTTACTGAGGTTCTTGAGAATTTGAAAGAAGATGATTTGGTTAGGCACTATCCCACAGGTTTTTTCAACGTGAACAATACTGAAATAATGCTTTTAGACCAATGTGCTGACTATACAACTTTCCCTGAACCCTGCGTGGAGACCTTTTCATTTGCTGTATTGAACTCATCACTTCTTGTTCGTGGGGAAGTTGACTCTCTTTTAGATTTTGTGCCTGACGAAAATATGGACTTATTGCTTCGAGTGTGCGAAGCTCAAGAGAGATCAAATATTAATCAAATAAATCGTCTTTTGCACGGATTGTTTTATGGTAACATTTTCTTAGGATTTTTAGTTCACATTGTGCTATTATGTGTTGTTGAAGACAATACAGATGTTTTATCCAGACTAGACGATTGTGAAAATTATTTTGGCAGCATGTACTTGGTGTCGCTGTTTCTGTTTCTTATTTTTCTACCATTATTCTTATTTTATAAGTATTGGAGAGCTGGGGTAGAAGCGATGGGTCTGGAAGCGATGTTAGTTTCTTTCACAGTTGATAGAGGATATGATGTGAGAACCAATCTGTTTAAAACGTTGGCATGGTGGTATTGGGTGAACCAGATAATTATATTAATTATCATGCTGTTTGAAAGGCCACTAGTTTATGCTCTTAAAAAGCCAGAAAGTATCTTTCGAACTCTTCCTCGCTATGGCTTTGACAAGAAAAATATCTCAGAAGATATACTAAGGGGAAAGTTTTTGACCAACAACAAACAACTTGAAATCTCATTTCGTTCTTACTTTTCTATTGCTAGTGTTTTTCTTCTTATATATATACATTTCAAAATATTTTGTTCTAGCTTTTATAACTCCATGTAGTTAAGGAAATAGGTTACAAACAATATATTTCCTTAGTCTCTCCATACATTAAAATTATCATTGTGTATGATCATTGAGATTTATCCAATATCTAAATTTAGTTAATGAACTTGAATTTTGGGAATTAAAAACTATCTTCCATTTAATTTAAACTCTTTTCTCAGAGGTTTAACCATGCTAAACCATAAAAATTCTTCGCAGACAGAGATCACTTAGTATTGAAACAATTATTAGGCAATAAGAGCCTTAGTCTTCCTCTTTCTTGTATTAATATTATGCATATTTATTCTAAGTTTAACTTTGACAGCTTAATTTATTTATCAAGAACTATTTTTCTCATTTCAAGTGTATAAGTTTAACTCTTTAGTTATGAAATATTTCTTAATATTGAAAACAATTATTCTTTAAAAGTTCAATATTGGAAAACAAACTATTACTCAAGTATTAACATATTTACTAACTCATATTTTCTAGAGTTAAACAAAGAATAACTTCTAAATATCTATTAATATCCAACAGAGTAATATCTTTTTTTGTTTTACTAATTAATTCTTACTAGTATCAGAAATGAAGAGTAAAAAAACATGTTTTAGAAAAGGGTTAAATTAAAAAAGGAACAAAAATATGAACAAAACTATATTTTTCATTTGGTTGGATAAGAAAGAAACCAACTTATAATTAAGATTCTGGTGCACATTCAATTACACTACAAGAATCAGCTGAATTTTCTACAAGTACAAATTCACCAATCTCATACGGACAAGAAGGTGTACAAAGTGCTATAGCATTAACCTCATCTTCTATGCAAACTGCTAACAGTTCTGAACTAATGCACATCATCATATTTAGGTCAGCTGAAGGTTCTTTGGCACAAATATCATTGATGGAAGTGGATAAAGCAAAAGGAGAAAAAACTGGTGACCTTGATAGAAAATATGTTGGTCTTAGACTTGAAGTATTTTCATTTGAACTCAAATTAGAGCCACTTTGACTAAATGTTGCTACAGAACTCCAAAAACTGTTGAACAAACCAAGAGAAACAAATACTTGTTTTAGATATGGATAGGGAGATCTGTGTTGATGATTTTGAATCTTTTTTTTTACATTGGTGAGTTCAAGAGTTGAGTTGATGTTGTGTTGAGTTGTTTCCATAGTTTATTTTGTGTCTTTACTGAAAAATTAGCTTTAAGTGTATAGAGAACAAATATCTAATCTATTTAATTGTTTTTATTCAATTGCAGAGTTTTCAAAGCTTTTATGATATTAAAAAAAATGTTTCCTATTTTTTGCAGGGATTTTAAGAAGAGAAATTATTAAATTGTAGGAATATTAAGTTCTTGCTGGGAAAAAGAGTTTACAGAAATAGAATAAGTTTTTCAAAATAAAATATGCCAGAAAAAAGAAAATTAAGTGTTTTTGAAAATATGAATAGGGATATAAAGAAAGAAAATAAATTATACTTTGATTCAAGAGATCTGCGTTCAAGTGTTTTTGATTATATAGTTTTTACCGGGTTTCACAGAGCAATGATTAAGAATACTGAAGAGATACTGTTTCAACCTTCATATTCAGCTGATCAAACTACTTTTATGAGCTGAATTCAACTAAAAGACTACATCCAGCAAATCTACAAATATCAGGCGAAGATGGTTATAAGTTTCAATACTAATTTTGTGGTTGGTGAAACAATTCATGAAAACGTTTCTTTAATGGTTGTATATATATATATCTAGATAGATCATATACTTATAGTTGTAAAATATAAAATATAAAGTCATGGTTAGTTTGCTCTCTAATACTTAAATCAAAACAGAAAACGTCGTCTTGCTTTATTCTTTTGTATGATTTTTTTCATTCGTATTCATGTTACTGATTGTTTTTCTGATTCAATTAACTCTCAATATCTTGAAAAGTCTTAAGAATAAATGAAAACTCTGAAAAAAGGCTTAATGCTAATTCTAAACTCATGTATTAAAAGAAACATTCACAAGAGATAACAAGAGAATTTGTTAACCTTAAGCTCAGCTTAGTATATTTACATAATTTATTGTGAAACTTCTTCACAACTCGTGGTTGCGCAAAGATCAAATATATCATTGGGTACAACAAACACGTCAACTGGGCATGTGCAGTTACCACAAGTAAGGACAGCGCCATTCCCATTTGATTGACATACTATTAAACTCTTTCAACCCAAACAGAAAAAAAATAAGACTGTTGCCAGCAAATTCTACATCCTTACATAAATATTCATCAAAAAAGGTAGGTGCTGGAGAAGGAGAAATAGTGGGAAAATCTGTTGGAGAAACTGTTGGAGAAAAACTTGGCTTAGAAGTAGGTGATGGAGTGGGTGACAAACTAGGATAAAAAGTAGGAAATGTAGTTGAGTTATCACTAGTAGAGTTTGTAGGGGGAAAGATGGATAAGAAGTAGAAAATGCAGTTGAGTTATCATCAGTAGAGTTTGCAGGGGAAAAGATGGATAAGAAGTAGGAAATGCAGTTGAGTTATCATCAGTAGAGTTTGTAGGAGAAAAGTAGGATAAGAACTAGTAAGTGCAGTTGAAATATCTCCAGTAGAGTTTTTAGGAGAAACACTTGGATAAGAAGTGTTTTGAAGAAAAGTATGTATTTTTATCTTGTTTTAAACTTTAGGTGGTTTTGCCTCCCTTGGGTAAGCAATAAAATATATGTCAACTCTGTGCCTTTTATTTATATAACGCTACTTATAGGAAAGCGAAGAAAACCTCTAAGACGTTTCCCATATCTAACTATTATTTTATAGGAAATACTCCTCCGTAGTTAAATAGAACTACATAGAATATTATTCCTAAATTTCTCAAATTTAATCTTGTCCAAACTCTTTGTAAGTAAATCTGTTGTGTTATTCTCTGTGTTAACTTTTTTCACACTAATTAATTCTTCTTCAGTTGCTTGTTGGATCATAAAATATTTTGTCCCAAGATATCTAGTAGCATTTGCAGGGGTTTCAGCTCTCGAAATATCTCTTGCTGCTTTTGAATCACAATAAACTTCTGTACAAACAACGTCAACTTTAAATCCTTCCTTTAAAATGTATGATAAATGAATGACGTCTTTGGCCAACATATGTAAAGCGAGGTATTCAGACACTCCTGATGAGGTTGCAGCCCATTTCATTTTCTTATATTTCCAAGATATCGGTACATCTCCTATGTAAAGCATAAAACCTCCAGCATATTTAAGCTTGTTCTCAATACAATCAGCAACTGAGGCATCACTTAGAGCCTTGATGTTGAACTTTTCTTCTCGTTTCACCTTGATTGCAAAATGTCTAGTATTTATCAAATATTTCAAAATCCTCCTCGACATACGTAGGAGTTCCAGCCTCTCATTTTGTAGATTTCTGGCAATAAAGTTAACTGCAAAAGATATGCCAGGATGTAAACAGTTTGCAATATATGACAATTCACCTACGATTTTTTTAAATTTGCGTATTTCCACGATATCACCAGTCGGAATTACTGGATTTACTATAATCGGAGTAACTATATTGGTAGCTTCATCTTGATGTATGTTATATTCTTGAGCCATTTCTAATATCTTCCCTTCTTGGTGCAGCCATAATATATCTTTTTCTTGTTTCAGTTCTAAACCTATGAAGTTAGTGGTAATTTCAGCACATTTTATCTGGAACTTTGTAGATAACTCTTCCTCAAACCACTTAGTTAGCTCCTCTGTGCTGCTAGAATACGCTAGATCGTCTACATAAACTATCAAAAGAATTTTGTTCCCGGAATTTTCCAGGTGGTAAACACCTCCTTCGTTAACTGATGCCTGAAATCCCAGCGGTTTCAGGAAGGTGTGTATAGCTCTGAACCAAACTTTACCACTTTGTTTGAGGCCATAAATTCTGGCTTCACACTTATATACCTTCGCGATATCATGGGTTCTCAGTTTGTGACCTTGAGGTAACTGCATAAATACAGGGGTATCTAAATGACCATATAGATATGCACTGGTAACATCAGCCTGTCTAATGTTCCAGTTTCTGCTCCAGCTAATAACCAGGAACATTTTTATAAATTCTAATGCAACTACCGGGGTGTAGTATCGTTTTATGTCGTTTATAAGATCTCCCCGGGCAGTTAGATGTACCTTGGGCCTAGTAAGATGGCCATCTGGCTCGTTTTTTAACTCGAATACTTTATGAAAAGGAATAACTTGAACCCCTTGAGGTCTGTCAACAACAGTTAGCTCACCCACGCTTTCTAAAACTCCCAACTCTTTTCCATAGGCACTAACCCATTTATCCTTGTCTTCAGAAGCATATAGTTCCTTCCGTTTTTTAATTCCAGAGCCAGCAGCTACATTTCCTTGTTGAGTTCTCCTTCACCTGTGTTCGATGATATTTTCAAAAGAGATGTTGAAGTTTCTATTATGGTAAGGAGTTTCAGGAGTTTCTTTTTCAAGTTGCTGAATATTTTCTTGAGGTTCTTCAATATTTTCTTGAATATTTTCAATAATTACTTGCTCAGTTTCTTCAGAAAAAGGCACGTTATTTTCAATCAATATATTTCTTTCTCTAGTTGACTCGGTTGCGTCTACCTCTTTCACTTCTGTGAATTCTCGAGGATCATTTGCATCATAAAATTTAGTGTCATCTAGAATTAATGAAACTGTTGGAAAAATTCTCCTAGTCGTAAGGTCCATCACCATCCAACCTGGATGGTGTTTTGGATATCCCACAAATCTGACTTTTACGCCTGTATCTTGCAGTTTTGACCTTGCTTCTTTATTCACCTGAGCGTAGCCAATACTACCAAATACTCTGACATTTGAAATATCAGGAGAATGACCAATAAATTTCTGATAAGGTGTATGTTCACTTTGGATACCACAAATACGGGTTTGTACAAATTTAGAATAATGTAAAGCCAACGACCAAAAACCTACTGAAAGGTTTGTGTCTTTCAACGGACTTCTCATCGCTTTTACTAGCAGGTTATTCTTACCCTCTGCTCTTCCATTTTGTTCGTGGATATGTGGGATTGACTATCTCCTCTTGAACTCGATTTTATCAAAGAAAGAAATATGGTCATTCTGTATGAACTCTAAAGCACTATCACTTTGAAAATGCAGTATCTTCCCAGGGAACTGTCATTCTAATTTTGCGATATGTTTGATAATCATCTGCGGTATTTCGGATCTGCTTTTAAGACTGAAACCCCACGAGAAGTTTGATTGAGCGCAACTTAAACCCAACGCTACTACAAAACCTTCAATGCTTTGTGGAAAGGGCCTATTGAGTCTGCTACAATAAGTTCCAGAGACTTTCAGATTGTTACAAAGTTACTATGTTTCTGTTTCTCCCTTTTGAATCTACCTTTTCCTCACCCCTCACAAATATTCTCATTCTCTGAGAATTCAAGTCCATCGACTTTTTCTTGCAATTTGTCAATACTATTTTCTGCAATATGGTTTAACCTAATATGTCATATCTTATTTGCTGCTGCAAAAGTTGGATTCGATCTAGAACGTAAAATTGCAACTCCATGTTCAAATGGGATTTGCATGGAGAAGTTTGACGTAATGCTTTCCACGATGCAGTATTCATTTTCAAATAAAACAGTGCAACCTTTTGAGTTTAACTGAGAAACTGAAAATAGATTTGGCATTTCTTTATGGTAAAAAAGACTTCTCTAAGCTCAACTTCCCGACCATCCTCAGAAATGAAATTGATTGCTCCTTTAAAGATGCAGGAAATGTTGCCGTTGGCCGTTGCAACCCGTTGAGGTTCACATTCGTCCAACCACTGGAACAGGTTCTTTTCTCCTGAGAAGTGGCAAGATGCTCCTGAGTCCATGATGAAAACGTTTCAGAAAGATTCATTTTCCTTTTCCGTTGAAAAAGCAATAAAGATCGCTTTGGTTTTCTTATTTGTTTCTAGGTTCCCAGTATTACTTCTAACGTTGTTGGAGTTGTTGGAATTTTTACCAGCATTATGCCTCCTGTCCGGACAATATCTACGTAAGTGCCCGGCTTTTTTTACATTCATAGCATTTTGGACACCTTGAGCTCCTATGTGTAAGGTTACACTTTGGACATCTCTTACTTTTTGCCACGGAAAAATACACGGTGGTTTTTTCAGTGGATCTATATACCCCACGTTGTACTAAATATCGCATTACTGCATCTATTTTCTGATCAAATACCAAACGATCAAGAACAGAGTACTCAATTGTTAATTTTTGATTGTAAGAGAGGTCGAACATTCCCTGTGGAAATTTATCAAACAACATTAGTAAAAGGTTTTTGTAATCAAGAGTATTTCCGAGGTTCTCAAGTTTTGATGTAAGCTGGAAAAAGGTGTTGATCAACCAATAATAACTTTCTTCAAATTTTAACTCAGAGAGTTGCTTATTTACTTTGAAAAATTCTGCAGTTTTGTTCCCGAGAAACAACAGTCTTATTTTCTTATATATCTGATGAGCGTCACTGAGATGAACCAAGTGGATTGCGAGGTTGTTATCTATAGAGTTCGTTAGTGTTCTTAAGCACTTCGCTTTTCGGGCGGCAACTGTCTCATGGTCAGTCGCTTCCAGCGCTGTGTCTTCGGAGACCCAGTTCCATACACCTAACTCTACGAAGTAGGTACGAATATGCCACTCCCAGAGGTGGAAGTCGCCATGAAGTTCAAGACGTGGGATTTGGTAGTTCTTTTCACTTGTCATGGATATTGTTTAGGCTCTTAACCTGTTTTTGAAGAAAAGTATGTATTTTTATCTTGTTTTAAACTTTAGGTTGTTTTGCCTCCCTTGGGTAAACAAAGCAATTTAAACTGACTACCAGACTATATATATATATGAAACGCTCCTTAGAGGAAAGCTAAGAAAACTTCTAAGCCGTTTCCCATATCTAACTATACATTTTATAGGAAATAAGTAGGAAATGCAGTTGAGTTATCTCCAGTAGAGTTTGTAGGAGAAAAAGTTGGAGAAACTGTTGGAGAAAAAGTTGGAAAAAAAGTAGGAATTGCAGTTGAGTTATCTCCAATAGAATCTGTTGGAGATAAACTTGGCTTAAAAGTAGGAGATGTAGTTGAGTTATCTCCAGTAGCGTCTGTTGGAGATAAACTTGGCTTAGAAGTAGGAGATGTAGTTGAGTTATCTCCAGTAGAGTTTGTAGGGGAAAAAGTTGGATAAGAAGTAGGAAATGCAGTTGAGTTATCACCAGTAGAGTTTGTAGGAGAAAAAGTTGGAGAAACTGTTGGAGAAAAAGTTGGAAAAGAAGTAGGAATTGCAGTTGAGTTATCACCAGTAGAGTTTGTAGGAGAAAAAGTTGGAGAAACTGTTGGAGAAAAAGTTGGATAAGAAGTAGGAAATGCAGTTGAGTTTTCTCCAGTAAAGTTTGTAGGAGAAAAAGTTGGAGAAACTGTTGGAGAAAAAGTTGGAAAAGAAGTAGGAATTGCAGTTGAGTTATCTCCAGTAGCGTCTGTTGGAGATAAATTTGGCTTAGAAGTAGGAGATGTAGTTGAGTTATCTCCAGTAGAGTTTGTAGGGGGAAAAGTAGGATAAGAACTAGGAAATGCAGTTGAGTTATCTCCAGTAGAGTTTGTAGGGGAAAAAGTTGGATAAGAAGTAGCAAATGCAGTTGAGTTATCTCCAGTAGAGTTTGTAGGGGAAAAAGTTGGATAAGAAGTAGGAAATGCAGTTGAGTTATCACCAGTAGAGTTTGTAGGAGAAAAAGTTGGAGAAACTGTTGGAGAAAAAGTTGGAAAAGAAGTAGGAATTGCAGTTGAGTTATCACCAGTAGAGTTTGTAGGAGAAAAAGTTGGAGAAACTGTTGGAGAAAAAGTTGGATAAGAAGTAGGAAATGCAGTTGAGTTTTCTCCAGTAAAGTTTGTAGGAGAAAAAGTTGGAGAAACTGTTGGAGAAAAAGTTGGAAAAGAAGTAGGAATTGCAGTTGAGTTATCTCCAGTAGCGTCTGTTGGAGATAAATTTGGCTTAGAAGTAGGAGATGTAGTTGAGTTATCTCCAGTAGAGTTTGTAGGGGGAAAAGTAGGATAAGAACTAGGAAATGCAGTTGAGTTATCTCCAGTAGAGTTTGTAGGGGAAAAAGTTGGATAAGAAGTAGCAAATGCAGTTGAGTTATCTCCAGTAGAGTTTGTAGGGGAAAAAGTTGGATAAGAAGTAGGAAATGCAGTTGAGTTATCACCAGTAGAGTTTGTAGGGGAAAAAGTTGGATAAGAAGTAGGAAATGCAGTTGAGTTATCACCAGTAGAGTTTGTAGGAGAAAAAGTTGGAGAAACTGTTGGAGAAAAAGTTGGAAAAAAGTAGGAATTGCAGTTGAGTTGTCTCCAATAGAATCTGTTGGAGATAAACTTGGCTTAAAAGTAGGAGATGTAGTTGAGTTATCTCCAGTAGCGTCTGTTGGAGATAAACTTGGCTTAGAAGTAGGAGATGTAGTTGAGTTATCTCCAGTAGCGTCTGTTGGAGATAAACTTGGCTTAGAAGTAGGAGATGTAGTTGAGTTATCTCCAGTAGAGTTTGTAGGGGAAAAAGTTGGATAAGAAGTAGGAAATGCAGTGATATCACCAGTAGAGTTGTAGGGAAAAGTTGGAGAAACTGCTGGAGAAAAGTTGGAAAAGAAGCAGGGAATTGCAGCTGAGTTATCACCAGTAGAGCTTGTAGGAGAAAAAGTTGGAGAAACTGTTGGAGAAAAAGTTGCACCAGTAGAGTTTGTAGGAGAAAAAGTTGGAGAAACTGTTGGAGAAAAAGTTGGATAAGAAGTAGGAAATGCAGTTGAGTTTTCTCCAGTAAAGTTTGTAGGAGAAAAAGTTGGAGAAACTGTTGGAGAAAAAGTTGGAAAAGAAGTAGGAATTGCAGTTGAGTTATCTCCAGTAGCGTCTGTTGGAGATAAATTTGGCTTAGAAGTAGGAGATGTAGTTGAGTTATCTCCAGTAGAGTTTGTAGGGGGAAAAGTAGGATAAGAACTAGGAAATGCAGTTGAGTTATCTCCAGTAGAGTTTGTAGGGGAAAAAGTTGGATAAGAAGTAGCAAATGCAGTTGAGTTATCTCCAGTAGAGTTTGTAGGGGAAAAAGTTGGATAAGAAGTAGGAAATGCAGTTGAGTTATCACCAGTAGAGTTTGTAGGAGAAAAAGTTGGAGAAACTGTTGGAGAAAAAGTTGGAAAAGAAGTAGGAATTGCAGTTGAGTTATCACCAGTAGAGTTTGTAGGGGAAAAAGTTGGATAAGAAGTAGGAAATGTAGTTGAGTTATCTCCAGTAAAGTTTGTAGGAGAAAAAGTTGGAGAAACTGTTGGAGAAAAAGTTGGAAAAGAAGTAGGAATTGCAGTTGAGTTATCTCCAGTAGCGTCTGTTGGAGATAAACTTGGCTTAGAAGTAGGAGATGTAGTTGAGTTATCTCCAGTAGAGTTTGTAGGGGAAAAAGTAGGATAAGAACTAGGAAATGCAGTTGAGTTATCTCCAGTAGAGTTTGTAGGGGAAAAAGTTGGATAAGAAGTAGCAAATGCAGTTGAGTTATCTCCAGTAGAGTTTGTAGGGGAAAAAGTTGGATAAGAAGTAGGAAATGCAGTTGAGTTATCACCAGTAGAGTTTGTAGGGGAAAAAGTTGGATAAGAAGTAGGAAATGCAGTTGAGTTATCACCAGTAGAGTTTGTAGGAGAAAAAGTTGGAGAAACTGTTGGAGAAAAAGTTGGAAAAGAAGTAGGAATTGCAGTTGAGTTATCACCAGTAGAGTTTGTAGGAGAAAAAGTTGGAGAAACTGTTGGAGAAAAAGTTGGATAAGAAGTAGGAAATGCAGTTGAGTTATCTCCAGTAAAGTTTGTAGGAGAAAAAGTTGGAGAAACTGTTGGAGAAAAAGTTGGAAAAGAAGTAGGAATTGCAGTTGAGTTATCACCAGTAGAGTTTGTAGGAGAAAAAGTTGGAGAAACTGTTGGAGAAAAAGTTGGATAAGAAGTAGGAAATGTAGTTGAGTTATCACCAGTAGAGTTTGTAGGAGAAAAAGTTGGAGAAACTGTTGGAGAAAAAGTTGGAAAAAAGTAGGAATTGCAGTTGAGTTGTCTCCAATAGAATCTGTTGGAGATAAACTTGGCTTAAAAGTAGGAGATGTAGTTGAGTTATCTCCAGTAGCGTCTGTTGGAGATAAACTTGGCTTAGAAGTAGGAGATGCAGTTGAGTTATCTCCAGTAGAGTTTGTAGGGGAAAAAGTAGGATAAGAACTAGGAATTGCAGTTGAGTTATCACCAGTAGAGTTTGTAGGAGAAAAAGTTGGAGAGACTGTTGGAGAAAAAGTTGGAAAAAAAGTAGGAATTGCAGTTGAGTTATCACCAGTAGAGTTTGTAGGAGAAAAAGTTGGAGAAACTGTTGGAGAAAAAGTTGGAAAAGAAGTAGGAATTGCAGTTGAGTTATCACCAGTAGAGTTTGTAGGAGAAAAAGTTGGAGAAACTGTTGGAGAAAAAGTTGGAAAAGAAGTAGGAATTGCAGTTGAGTTGTCTCCAATAGAATCTGTTGGAGATAAACTTGGCTTAAAAGTAGGAGATGTAGTTGAGTTATCTCCAGTAGAGTTTGTAGGGGGAAAAGTAGGATAAGAACTAGGAAATGCAGTTGAGTTATCTCCAGTAGAGTTTGTAGGGGAAAAAGTTGGATAAGAAGTAGCAAATGCAGTTGAGTTATCTCCAGTAGAGTTTGTAGGGGAAAAAGTTGGATAAGAAGTAGGAAATGCAGTTGAGTTATCACCAGTAGAGTTTGTAGGAGAAAAAGTTGGAGAAACTGTTGGAGAAAAAGTTGGAAAAGAAGTAGGAATTGCAGTTGAGTTATCACCAGTAGAGTTTGTAGGAGAAAAAGTTGGAGAAACTGTTGGAGAAAAAGTTGGATAAGAAGTAGGAAATGCAGTTGAGTTTTCTCCAGTAAAGTTTGTAGGAGAAAAAGTTGGAGAAACTGTTGGAGAAAAAGTTGGAAAAGAAGTAGGAATTGCAGTTGAGTTATCTCCAGTAGCGTCTGTTGGAGATAAACTTGGCTTAGAAGTAGGAGATGTAGTTGAGTTATCTCCAGTAGAGTTTGTAGGGGAAAAAGTAGGATAAGAACTAGGAAATGCAGTTGAGTTATCTCCAGTAGAGTTTGTAGGGGAAAAAGTTGGATAAGAAGTAGCAAATGCAGTTGAGTTATCTCCAGTAGAGTTTGTAGGGGAAAAAGTTGGATAAGAAGTAGGAAATGCAGTTGAGTTATCACCAGTAGAGTTTGTAGGGGAAAAAGTTGGATAAGAAGTAGGAAATGCAGTTGAGTTATCACCAGTAGAGTTTGTAGGAGAAAAAGTTGGAGAAACTGTTGGAGAAAAAGTTGGAAAAAAGTAGGAATTGCAGTTGAGTTGTCTCCAATAGAATCTGTTGGAGATAAACTTGGCTTAAAAGTAGGAGATGTAGTTGAGTTATCTCCAGTAGCGTCTGTTGGAGATAAACTTGGCTTAAAAGTAGGAGATGTAGTTGAGTTATCTCCAGTAGCGTCTGTTGGAGATAAACTTGGCTTAGAAGTAGGAGATGCAGTTGAGTTATCTCCAGTAGAGTTTGTAGGGGAAAAAGTAGGATAAGAACTAGGAAATGCAGTTGAGTTATCTCCAGTAGAGTTTGTAGGGGAAAAAGTTGGATAAGAAGTAGGAAATGCAGTTGAGTTATCACCAGTAGAGTTTGTAGGAGAAAAAGTTGGAGAAACTGTTGGAGAAAAAGTTGGAAAAGAAGTAGGAATTGCAGTTGAGTTATCACCAGTAGAGTTTGTAGGGGAAAAAGTTGGATAAGAAGTAGGAAATGTAGTTGAGTTATCTCCAGTAAAGTTTGTAGGAGAAAAAGTTGGAGAAACTGTTGGAGAAAAAGTTGGAAAAGAAGTAGGAATTGCAGTTGAGTTATCACCAGTAGAGTTTGTAGGAGAAAAAGTTGGAGAAACTGTTGGAGAAAAAGTTGGAAAAGAAGTAGGAATTGCAGTTGAGTTATCACCAGTAGAGTTTGTAGGAGAAAAAGTTGGAGAGACTGTTGGAGAAAAGGTTGGAAAAAAGTAGGAATTGCAGTTGAGTTATCACCAGTAGAGTTTGTAGGAGAAAAAGTTGGAGAAACTGTTGGAGAAAAAGTTGGAAAAGAAGTAGGAATTGCAGTTGAGTTATCACCAGTAGAGTTTGTAGGAGAAAAAGTTGGAGAAACTGTTGGAGAAACTGTTGGAGAAAAAGTTGGAAAAAAAGTAGGAATTGCAGTTGAGTTATCACCAGTAGAGTTTGTAGGAGAAAAAGTTGGAGAGACTGTTGGAGAAAAAGTTGGAAAAAAGTAGGAATTGCAGTTGAGTTATCACCAGTAGAGTTTGTAGGAGAAAAAGTTGGAGAAACTGTTGGAGAAAAAGTTGGAAAAGAAGTAGGAATTGCAGTTGAGTTGTCTCCAATAGAATCTGTTGGAGATAAACTTGGCTTAAAAGTAGGAGATGTAGTTGAGTTATCTCCAGTAGCGTCTGTTGGAGATAAACTTGGCTTAGAAGTAGGAGATGCAGTTGAGTTATCTCCAGTAGAGTTTGTAGGGGAAAAAGTAGGATAAGAACTAGGAAATGCAGTTGAGTTATCTCCAGTAGAGTTTGTAGGGGAAAAAGTTGGATAAGAAGTAGGAAATGCAGTTGAGTTATCACCAGTAGAGTTTGTAGGAGAAAAAGTTGGAGAAACTGTTGGAGAAAAAGTTGGAAAAGAAGTAGGAATTGCAGTTGAGTTATCACCAGTAGAGTTTGTAGGAGAAAAAGTTGGAGAAACTGTTGGAGAAAAAGTTGGAAAAGAAGTAGGAATTGCAGTTGAGTTATCACCAGTAGAGTTTGTAGGAGAAAAAGTTGGAGAAACTGTTGGAGAAAAAGTTGGATAAGAAGTAGGAAATGCAGTTGAGTTATCACCAGTAGAGTTTGTAGGAGAAAAAGTTGGAGAAACTGTTGGAGAAAAAGTTGGAAAAGAAGTAGGAATTGCAGTTGAGTTATCACCAGTAGAGTTTGTAGGAGAAAAAGTTGGAGAGACTGTTGGAGAAAAAGTTGGAAAAAAAGTAGGAATTGCAGTTGAGTTATCACCAGTAGAGTTTGTAGGAGAAAAAGTTGGAGAAACTGTTGGAGAAAAAGTTGGAAAAAAGTAGGAATTGCAGTTGAGTTGTCTCCAATAGAATCTGTTGGAGATAAACTTGGCTTAAAAGTAGGAGATGTAGTTGAGTTATCTCCAGTAGCGTCTGTTGGAGATAAACTTGGCTTAGAAGTAGGAGATGTAGTTGAGTTATCTCCAGTAGCGTCTGTTGGAGATAAACTTGGCTTAGAAGTAGGAGATGCAGTTGAGTTATCTCCAGTAGAGTTTGTAGGGGAAAAAGTAGGATAAGAACTAGGAAATGCAGTTGAGTTATCTCCAGTAGAGTTTGTAGGGGAAAAGGTTGGATAAGAAGTAGGAAATGCAGTTGAGTTATCACCAGTAGAGTTTGTAGGAGAAAAAGTTGGAGAAACTGTTGGAGAAAAAGTTGGAAAAGAAGTAGGAATTGCAGTTGAGTTATCACCAGTAGAGTTTGTAGGAGAAAAGTTGGAGAAACTGTTGGAGAAAAAGTTGGATAAGAAGTAGGAAATGCAGTTGAGTTGTCTCCAATAGAATCTGTTGGAGATAAACTTGGCTTAAAAGTAGGAGATGTAGTTGAGTTATCTCCAGTAGCGTCTGTTGGAGATAAACTTGGCTTAGAAGTAGGAGATGCAGTTGAGTTATCTCCAGTAGAGTTTGTAGGGGAAAAAGTAGGATAAGAACTAGGAAATGCAGTTGAGTTATCTCCAGTAGAGTTTGTAGGGGAAAAAGTTGGATAAGAAGTAGGAAATGCAGTTGAGTTATCACCAGTAGAGTTTGTAGGAGAAAAAGTTGGAGAAACTGTTGGAGAAAAAGTTGGAAAAGAAGTAGGAATTGCAGTTGAGTTATCACCAGTAGAGTTTGTAGGAGAAAAAGTTGGAGAAACTGTTGGAGAAAAAGTTGGATAAGAAGTAGGAAATGTAGTTGAGTTATCTCCAGTAAAGTTTGTAGGAGAAAAAGTTGGAGAAACTGTTGGAGAAAAAGTTGGAAAAGAAGTAGGAATTGCAGTTGAGTTATCACCAGTAGAGTTTGTAGGAGAAAAAGTTGGAGAAACTGTTGGAGAAAAAGTTGGAAAAGAAGTAGGAATTGCAGTTGAGTTATCACCAGTAGAGTTTGTAGGAGAAAAAGTTGGAGAAACTGTTGGAGAAAAAGTTGGAAAAGAAGTAGGAATTGCAGTTGAGTTATCACCAATAGAATCTGTTGGAGATAAACTTGGCTTAAAAGTAGGAGATGTAGTTGAGTTATCTCCAGTAGCGTCTGTTGGAGATAAACTTGGCTTAGAAGTAGGAGATGTAGTTGAGTTATCTCCAGTAGCGTCTGTTGGAGATAAACTTGGCTTAGAAGTAGGAGATGCAGTTGAGTTATCTCCAGTAGAGTTTGTAGGGGAAAAAGTAGGATAAGAACTAGGAAATGCAGTTGAGTTATCTCCAGTAGAGTTTGTAGGGGAAAAGGTTGGATAAGAAGTAGGAAATGCAGTTGAGTTATCACCAGTAGAGTTTGTAGGAGAAAAAGTTGGAGAAATTGTTGGAGAAAAAGTTGGAAAAGAAGTAGGAATTGCAGTTGAGTTATCACCAGTAGAGTTTGTAGGAGAAAAGTTGGAGAAACTGTTGGAGAAAAAGTTGGATAAGAAGTAGGAAATGCAGTTGAGTTGTCTCCAATAGAATCTGTTGGAGATAAACTTGGCTTAAAAGTAGGAGATGTAGTTGAGTTATCTCCAGTAGCGTCTGTTGGAGATAAACTTGGCTTAAAAGTAGGAGATGTAGTTGAGTTATCTCCAGTAGCGTCTGTTGGAGATAAACTTGGCTTAGAAGTAGGAGATGCAGTTGAGTTATCTCCAGTAGAGTTTGTAGGGGAAAAAGTAGGATAAGAACTAGGAAATGCAGTTGAGTTATCTCCAGTAGAGTTTGTAGGGGAAAAAGTTGGATAAGAAGTAGCAAATGCAGTTGAGTTATCTCCAGTAGAGTTTGTAGGGGAAAAAGTTGGATAAGAAGTAGGAAATGCAGTTGAGTTATCACCAGTAGAGTTTGTAGGGGAAAAAGTTGGATAAGAAGTAGGAAATGCAGTTGAGTTATCACCAGTAGAGTTTGTAGGAGAAAAAGTTGGAGAAACTGTTGGAGAAAAAGTTGGAAAAAAGTAGGAATTGCAGTTGAGTTGTCTCCAATAGAATCTGTTGGAGATAAACTTGGCTTAAAA
>JAALGZ010000076.1:0-102485 GCA_015227615.1 Labyrinthula sp. Ha
AAGTGTGTTGCACAGTTGGCACCTCGGAATCCTGCATTGATGAAGTAAGTGATCTCTTTTTCCACAGTTCTTGCAGCTTTTGTTGTTTATCGTTAAAGTGTTGTCTCTGAGAACCGTTTTTGTGTTTTTGAGAACCTTTTTCTCGCATTGAAGATATGTCCGATTTGGCCTCCGATTCAATATCCGCGTCTTGAGCAAAAAACAACAAATGCTTGTAAACTTGTTGAAGTGTATAATTCTGTCTATCTGCGTCTACACTCATCCTAAATGTATCCATCCCCTTTATTCTAACTACTTTTTGGATGCCGTCTATCTTGTCATCTTCTTCAATCGTTACATTCAACTTTTCCAACCTTCTCAAAGTTACTTTAAAATTCTCTATTCTCTCTACTACTGTTCTTCCCACAGGATATTGAAGCATATGTTCTAGCCTGAGTTTATGTAGACGTTGATCTGCCTTGTACCACTCTTTCAACTTTTGAAATATATCTACAGCTAACTCTATTCCATCGAGTCTTTCCAAGATAGGATCTCTTACTCGGTTGTAAACAATGCTACAAACTTTGGCGTTGTCCTTTCTCTTAGACTCGGTTGATAGTAAGGAAGCTTTATCTTCTTGAGACGCAGTTTCCTGTGACTCAAGGATCTTCATCCACCCTTTTTCAATTAGGGTGGCGTCTATTCTTTTGCGCCAAGTCACATAGTGCTTGGCACCTTCTAAAACTTTTATATTGTTCTCAGTATTCATGAGGTATTACGTTGTAGGTTCTTATTCTTCTTTTTTATGGCTGTTAACCTGTTATTTCTATTTTCGTTGGTTTTTACAATAAAACTTGCTTCAGTGAATAATATGATGTGAACTGGACTATTTATTTCTACAGGTACATTTATTTATATTTATATTCTAATAGTCCCACTCTAGGAACTTCAATCTTAATTTCCTCGCTAGAGGAATGATCAGATTTCACAATCTGGGACGAGACCCATGTACCTATTTCATCTAGGGATACGGCAGATTCCGTATCCACTAGAGCCAACCGGCTGTACTCTTCTTCCAGACTCGGTTCCTCAACCTTTATCTCTAGACCCCCATCCGGCCTAAGACCGTGGTTTATACCAGCGCTCTCATACCAAGGGTTTGAGAATTCCACTACTGACGATTCAGAATCAGGGTGTCTATCCTTCAAAGGAACCCATCGATCCAATCCCTTATCGATTTCCGATGGATGTTTGAACATCCTCCTAAAGTACTTACGTTCCCTAGATGTCAACGAAAGTTGAGGCCCCAGAGACGCATCCGATTCCCTTCGATCACGACGAAGCGCCGCTCTCATAATCCTAATGGAGGCAACCCTCTGCTTCTCCCGCTCGGGCGTAGCCGCCCAACGCGAAAGCATATCAGCAAAGACGTTATCCTCCCCCTTAATGTGATGTAATTCCACATCCGCCTGCTGCAGGATCAAAACCCATCGTTGCAACCTATTCAAATGACCATGGTTGATCTTAGATCCCCCTTTAATAATGGCCCTCAAATTCAAATGATCCGTATACACCTGAATCGGCGTAGGATGAAAAGGTAACAGATACGACAACCTGTTAAAAGTTTTTACAATAGGATATAATTCTTTGTGAACAATGCCCCATCTCGTCTGGGTGTCTTGAAACTTCCCAGAAAAGAACATCATGGGGACTACCCTTTTCTCCAAAAGCTTAAGACTTCTTTGAGAAGTATCGGCTTGCATCAGAATCGAACTGAAGAACATGCCAGAAGCATCTGTTATTAACAACAAGTCCTGGGTTCTATCATACAGGGTCAACTTCTGCTTAGCCGCAATACTAATCGTTTTCAGAAATCTTTCAAAGGCCTCTGTTAGCTCAGTGGACCAATGAACCCTTTCATTTTCCCTCTTTAATTCCGATTTCTTACCCCTCATTTCCGGGTAGAATTCCATAATAACACTCCTCAACTCAGCTAACTCTGGAATTGCCAAAGACAACCACTGAGACAAATGCATCATTGATGCCAATTGATAAACATACTCCGGTCTTGGGACGTCCAAGATCCGAGAATAATATTCTTCCTTAAAATTCCATTTGCCATTTGCGACCTTGCGGCCACAATACACAATTTCCTTAGCCAAAATTATTGACTTAGCCGGGCTAATACGAACCCTAGCTTTCCTCAAATTCGTCAACAATATCTCCAACAATTTTAAGTATTCTCCAAAGTCATCTGCATAAAGCAGACTATCATCAATCCATTGAATGACTCCATTCCTAGGACGATTTACCAATCTTTCCCCACCACTTCATCAACCATCCTCTGATGGAAGAATACTGGGGTACTGTGATATCCCATTGGTGCAAATTGAAGCTGGAAAATGCCATGCTCCGAAACAATGTTAAAATATTTCTTTGCTTCTTCAGTTATCCCTAACTGATCAAAGCTCGAAACCACATCAAAGCTGCCATAATACTTGCTACCTGCAAGATTATCAAAGCAAGTCTCCAGATGCGGAAGTTAATTCACATCCCTTCTAAGTATCTTGTTAACATCAACAAGATCAACGACCATTCTCAATTTGTGTCCTTTCTTTGGCACCGCAAATACCACCGAGCCAAACTCAGCAGATTTAACCTTAGTGACCAATCCTCTTTCTGCCATACTTAGCAGCTTATCCCTAATAAAGTTCCATTTTTCCGAAGACATTGGCCTAACCCTGGGGTAGGCAAACTCAAAATTTTCCAAAGGATACACCGGCATTGGTGACATCCCACTAATCTTAGTCTGAGTGTGGTCCGTGGCAAACACATCCCAAAAGCTCAAACACAATTTCCTAAGTAACTTTTTCATTTCCATTGAGGCTTCCGCGCGATCTACCATCTCATTGATGGCTTTTTTGATCAAGGGTTCCTCATCCTCCAAGCTCAAACCTTCTCCTACATCAGGAAGAAGGTTATCTCCCAAATCGTCATCAGCGATGTCCTCGACATGACGACGCAATTTTATAATTTCTCCAAAATCAATCCCTTCAAAATTCCCTGAATTTATGCGCTCAACCAAATCGAGACTACCAATAGAGGCATAAATCCTTGTCGGTTGTATAGGTTCAATCCATGAGTCGACGTTAAATGACCTGGGTTCATCCCCTAGTCCGTCATCCAAGACTCTTTCCCATGCGGAATATAAAGCCGCTGTAGAACATCCCCGAGCGTCCTCGTTAGATAGGCGTCTACCCAAGGTGAGGTTTTCACTAAGTGATTGCCTCGCCTTAATGAATCGGACCTCGACATGTCCATCAAGATTCATTAAGGTTATTGGTACGTTGCCGACCGAGATTTGAGGGTAAACTGAAATGGCGCCATCCTGCAGCGATTTAGCCATCAGCATCAACCGAGCCACCTCCCCGACCGTACCATGGGGTTCAATCAGCACATTCTTGTGCTTTTGTCTACTAACGCGAGACTGGCAAATACCCCTACCAAGAACCATATACCTCCTCACCGACTTAATCATTTTATTAGGTACCCAGTGTAACACTTGGACTACTTCAAGTAGCTTATACCCTTTCGATGTCAAATAATTCGTAATCCCTTTAAGTTTAACCGAAATAGTACATACAAATATCACACTAGGCCAATTACAGATCTCCAATCTACTCTCTAACCACAAGACACTATTAACATATCTATAAACAACGAGAGTTGAGATCTTTTCTTGTACTTGGCCCACCAGGTGGTTAGCCTGGCTGCCCATTCCCTACCCGAGTCCCAAGTTTTGAGCGGGATCTAAACCCATCTTCCTCAATTCGGGTCTTCCAACTAGAAAGCTTGGCCAATCCTGAGATTGAACCAATACAACTTTGGCCCTTGAGCAAGCCCTACTTTCTAAACCATTGACTTTAACAACAAGTCCCACATAACCTACGTCTAAAATCTTAACCGGGGCATCATTTGCAACATGAACGTTGCCACTTGCACTCGAATAGCTTTCTAGCAAATCCTTGTGCTTCCACCAACTTCCAACTTTGACTTCAGCTCCGCTATCAAATTTAGCATCGCCAATCACATCTCCCGACTTAGTGCAAATCTCATAACCTTCACCAAAATTACGAAATTGGGATACCTCCCCGACATGCACTTCTAAAGTTGGATACTCCTCAGTACCCTCGATCATTAAATCATAGCCTTCCGGCACCATAGTTTTCATTTCCTCGAGCTCCTTTTGTCCGGGTGGAGCGGCTAGGGCAAGTGCTTTACTTTCCCTAAACCCCGACTGCGAGCGCGAATCATTAGGTGAATCCTTGCCCCCCATCATCATTCTGGCTTTAACAATCACAGAATGTTTCAATAATGTCAACCCTCTTGGTGTCTGATAGTTAGACTTGCCTCCAGGGTTTTCCATCTGACGACGAAACGCCCGATTAATGAAATCTTGGACTTGACGGGTTTTCAAAATATTTCCCTCAACAGATTTCAATTTCCTTTCATCATCTTTCCTCAAAACATTTACGGCAAAAGTAACACAATCGTGCATACCATGCCCATGATGCTTACAATAAGCACAGGTTCTGTGGTGATTCCAAGGAATCTCGGAATACCACTTCTGATGAAAGTCTTTTTCCTTACTCAAAACTCCAATTGATTCACCCGTGAGGTTAATGGGTACTGGACTCGCTGCCATTGGAAATGGAACAAAATTAGCCACCTTATTCACATTAGGTGTCCCTATCCTATTCACCGAGGGAGTTCTCGACTTCCTCTCCTTAATTTTAGGTCCCGACTCTGGAACCTGACCATTAGATGCATCAACACCCCTGTCCAACGCAAACTGGCGTTGGGCTTCCAAAAGGGTCTGAAGCATCTCTACCGAACGAAGGGGATCCTCGAAGTTTCTAACTTTACTCCGAATCGCCTCCTTCGATAAACTAAAGCTAGAGGGCACTTTTCTCGTTATCTCATTTAATAACTCAATCGGTGCTTCCTCCCCTATCCTATCAGTATAACCCGTTTCAACTTTCGAACTTACGTTCATCATGTAAGTCTGAAATCGTTCCCTGCTGTCACCCGAAATAGGGTACTTAACCTCCTTAAGAAGGCGCATGGGATCTTGACGATTTTCAGCCTTACCCTTTTCATAATAATCTTTTAGGGAATAATACACAACATCCCTATCCTCTTCGGATCTACAAAAATTTTCCAACAATTTTTCATGAACGAAGCGGCAAGGTTGGAATGACGGATCCAACGTCAATAGCTCACCTACAACATTCAACCATAGACCAAGCTTTTCCATTTGCAAGGTCTCCAAAACATCCACTTTGGGCAACATATGCTTGACTCTAGCAGTGGACACTAGAGGAGCAGCCCTCAATTGAGATACTTCATTAACAGCATCTCTCAAAGAATTTATTTCAGCTCTAAGGGTATCAATATACACCTTAGAGTCGATCATCTTCTTATCAGTGTCTGCGCGAAGGGTGTCGACATGACCCCTCGCATCACCAATCATCTGATGGATTTCCCTATTTCGAAATCTTCTTTTTTCGATTTCACCATGTAACTCTTCTCTAGTTGAAATAACCTGAGAAGCTAAACTCGGCAAGTAGGTCGACACTGCTTGCGAGTTCACATAATTAATGATGACGTATCTTTTCAACTCATCGGCATTAGGATCCGAAGGTTGGATAGCGTCAAACATACCAATGTCCACGTTGGTCGCAATACCAGCCGCTTCCATATCCAATTCTTCCCCACCAACCTTTTCAGGCCATTCTTGGTGTCCGGGAAGACCAATATGTTGATTCTCAGCATTCTTGCTCCTTAGTGCCGCAAGGGTTGTATTATCTTGAATACGAGCCCTTTCATATTGCACTCTCAACTTAGCAAAAACTTTCCTCTTCTCCTGAGGATTCAGAGAATCAAACTCTAACAAATCCCTTTCCATAACCTTTTTCTCAACAAGAGATCCAGCCGCATTCCCGCTGGTAGGATCGTTTAATTTCCTAGTGACTTCCTTATAAAGTTCGTCATTAGACTCAGCATTCCTCACGGAAGTTGCTGACCTTTCAATCGAGGTTACTCCAGCTCCAGCCCCATAATCTAGGGATTCATCTGAAGTACCTCTTTTCCTAATTGATTGCCCTTTCTTCAACCTATACTTGCGACATGCCAAATCTCTTTGTTCATCATCGCTCAAGGCATCCAAATCAGGCTCATAACCCAAATTACCAATAGTTCTTTCTTGATTGGCGATCGTTTGGTCTATAACATCGACCTCTTCAATCTCATCCCCACTCGAACCACTAATCGTTTCCGCATCCAGGGCTCGCGTCTCCCTAGAATCCGAGCTCTTAGGAACTCCCTTGGCCTTAAAATACGCCGCAGAAGATTTCCTTTTTGGGATATCCAATTCTATCAATTTCGATGAAGGACCCCCTTCATCGACCAAACCTATAGCCTTCGCCTTCACAGACTTAGACTTCTTAGCGACCGGCTTCACAGCCTTTGCAATCGCTTTCCTCTTTGAGCTTGCCGCTGGGGTTTTTAACTTAACCTTCAGCGACAATCCCTTTTTCCTAGTTCTGGATTCACCTCCTACAGAAGGATCATCCTTTCCAAGCGACGATATCTGCGTAGGCTGATCGGGAGACGGTATAAACTCGTTCTCCCCCCCAGCCGTATCTACAGATGAAGTCCTATTTCTGGGGTTTCCCCCACCCAAATCCGAAGTAGGCTCCTCGTCACTCGATCGAGTAAGTTGCTTGCCTGATCGAGTAACTCGAGGGGAACCCTTTTTCAAAGATACCATAGATTCAATCGTGTTTCGGTTTGCAATTGTTTAAACAATTTATCGGTCGACGAGTGACTGATATTCCTATCACAAATTGCCCAAGAAAAGTGACTCACGAAAGGGTCACTAATACAAGCTCAAAGATTAAATAAAATACTATTGAACAAATCTAGAAGAAACTAGATCACCAAGTTCAAACAAGATACAAATATTCCGAAGGTTTTTAAAGTCAATAATAAGATTGTTCTCAAGATATTAGGCGAAACTAATACAACAATCGAATTGTTTTCTTTATTGTTTAACTTAACTTAGCTTTAACAGGGAGTTATTTGGGATAAGTATCCTAACCCTCACGCTCGCCTTGCTCTTACTACCTAGTTATAGTACATATTTTAGATAAAATTTATTCCGGTAACTTCCATTAAATCTTGCATCTTTTCACACTTCATTCTGTACCGGTATTTTCCATTAAGTTCCGTTATATCGTGTATGTTTCCTTACTTGGCATGTTACTGGTATCTTCCATTAAGCTTTGCTCCTTTGTGCTGGTTTCTTGCTTGTTCTGTTATTGGTACGTTCTGTTAGGTTCTTGTTCTTGTATTCTGGAATCTTATGGTATCTTTCTTGTACATAATCTTGCCTTGGTCTTATCTTACTGTTATCTTCCGTTAACTCCAGTGACAGGTTCCTAAAAAGTATGTAGTAATGCCTTATTGGAGCTCAATTTGTAAATATGCCCAAAATTTTCAATATCCGGAATAAGTTGAAATCAAATCAAATACAACAACATCGGATAGAAAAAAAAGAAAAAAGATTGAACCGTTCTCTCACGACCTCCTGATTCGCGATTTCCGGCATGTTAAAGATTCTGAAGATGTATTTATGATGATTGATGAGTGATTTGGCTGCATCCTGGAAAGTTTTGATTGATTTCGTGCGCAAGAATGTTCAAGATCAGGTCTTGGATCAGTTTGGAGGAGGATAAGGGGGATTTGTGTATAGCTTATAGGGAGGTCAAGAAGGATAGTTTTTCGGAGGAAGATGTTTATCGTGTCTGCTTTGTGGTGCTTATCATGGGTATGTTGTCTTTTGGTGGCTCTTGGTTATGATGAAGTTTTTTGCTTTGGACTTATTCTAGTGAAGTCAATGAGGATCTGAATATGAATATGGGGTTGTTTGCTTTCAGGGGGGATCAGCGTTTGCTCCAGCTACTTCTGAACCTTTCTTGCTTCGTTTCCGCTTATTTTTCTTAGGGATTCTGGATACTTTCGTTCACAGCAAGCATCGTTCGAGTATATTCAAGAGGATTTATTATGGCCAGCCTTTGCCTTTTGTATCTCGACATGGTTCTGGCGATGGCTATCGGGGATATTCTGTTTGGAGTTGGAGGGGTATTTGACAGGTTGCTCTCTTCTTGTTGTGATTGTTCAGGTGGCGGTTCAGTAGGAGGTGTTGGGTTCCAGTTAAGCCGATCTTGGACTTCCAGATATGATATTTCCCTGGGCCTCTTGGGTTGTAAGTTGTTGTTGATGTTTGAGAGTCTGAGAGTCTGAGGGAGGTAAGTTGCTCATCGTGGAGCGTTTTTTCTGTCCTGTTGTATTTATCTTTTAGATCTTGGACAATCTTGCACACATCTAGGTCGCCTTCTTGGATTCTCACCACCTTTATATGAATGTTTTCAATGGCTGCTTTGATCTTCCTCGATAGCATATGAAGTTTTTTATTTATTCGTTCATCCTCGGGCCAGTTGACAAGACTATACAAACCAGGCGAGAGTACCAGAGCTCGTACAAGATTTCGTTTTGTTGCGTTCCAGATTTCAGGAGATTGAATAAAGTCCCGATATTTGTTCAGTCTTATTTCGCAGAGTTCCACTTTTTGTAAGATACTATTTACTAAGATACCAGCTGAATTAAATTCCATCCCCAAGTATTTATATGACTTCACTGGCTCTATACACTCGCCATTTACTGTTACTGGATCGGCTGAAGGTTGCAACTTTTGTTCCAGAATTTCTTTAGTATGGAGAACAGCTAACGTACCTTTACGACTGCGATTACGCGTGCCGTCGCAGAACCTACTTCTACAATGGGCATCATAACTTTTCTTGGCTTCAAAATATCTGTCACAGGTTTCGCAGTAGAATTTGGATAAAATGAGGTTGATGTCTTCGTCAGGTATATCTTCATTTATTTCATAGCCTTCATCTGTCAACAAGATTTTGGTTCTTGATATATTTATTCTCAATCCAGACACAGGCTCCAGAGTTTGAAGTTGATTCACGAAGTTTGAGATTTGTTCATCGGAGTCGCATATTGTGACTATATCGTCTGCAAACGCTAAGTAATTGAACTTCATTCCCGCTACTGTCAAGTTGGTCAAGGTACTATGGTTTATTCTTTTCATTACTGAATTTAAAACTACTACGAAGATAGCTGGAGATAATGAATCCCCTTGTAGAACCCCACGTCTTAAGTTTACACTTCCTGAATGCTTGTTTCCTTCTGCTGCTCTTACCTCTGCTGCTTCATATAGACTTTTTATTATCTTTCTCAGTTTCTTTGGCACATGATGTTCTTTCAAGGATATTTGGATGAATCTATAATCAACCGAGTCGAAAGCTTTCTGGAAATCTACAAAGAGTAACTTCAGCTTCTGATTTTTTCTAAGACAATGCTTGACTATGCTATTGAGAACTTCAATTTTATTCATTGTACTGAAGTTGGATCTAAAACCTGCCTGGTATGATGGCAGTTTCTCTAGGATGTGTGCCAATCTATTATTAATGATCTTTGTAAGAAGCTTGAATGTTGTATTTAACAGCGCAATGTGACGATAACTACTAGGTTCATTCTTACTTCCTTTTTGTTTGTAGATGTGGATTATTTTGCTACTGCATAATATTTTCAGATCCTTGTTTGGGATGGAGTCATTTCTAAAGATGTTTTGGATCTTCCTGGTGATGAGTTTTTGGACTTTTACTGAAGTTTTTAGGAGTTCGTTTGGAATGTTGTCTAGTCCTGGTGCACGGTTGTTCTTGAGCTGTTTGATGGTTGTTAGCACTTCATCCGAAGTTGGCGGATGAACATCGATACTTTTCTGAAGAGCCGGTTCAAATATCGGTCTGTGGTAATGTTCTATCCGACTTTTTGAAAGCTGTATTTTTGGAGTAGGAGGTATTTGTTGTTTTTCCATATATTCTTTCAGAATACGAAGTCTGGAGCCTACGTCCACCCTGTTCCCGGCTGAATCGGTATTTATTCTTGCATGCAGTTTCTTATTTGGTTTCAGTCTGTTTACTATTGCATAGGCTTCCCTTGTTCTGTTGGTTCTAAAAAGCTGTTGAATCTTGTTGGAGACTTTGTTTAGCCAGATGTTTCTGTCTACTAGCGCGTTTGCCTTTACTGCTGCCGTTAAATCCTTCTTTTGCTGATGTGTGGCTGTTGAGAACTCTCTTCTTTTCTTTGTGACTAGTTCGATGGTTCCTGCTGAATTTTCCCTTTCGGGGATCTGTACGTTTAATGGTGGATGTTTTCTTTTAAGATTTTGCTGACTAATGGGACAAGATTTTCGTACGCTGCTTCTTCGCCGGCCATTTCACGTAGTTTTTATCCGATTTTGTCATTTACTAGCTGTACTAGGTTACGATCTTTAAGGAGCAGACTTACATCTGGCCTTTCTTTGTGGACAAAAGACTTGTGTGTCAAATTGGTCAAGAATCTGGCTTCAATTGCCTGGTGGTCAAAGTTCGTACCACCGTACAGCTTCGCTGAAATGTTTTTTACAATTCTGAAGGATGTCAGCAAGGGTAAATTGTTTGTTACGAAGAAGTCAATTTCTGATTTTATCCTGGAGTTACCTTTCTGGTAGTATGTTGCATGTTTCTTTTCCTTTTTCCTTCCCGTTTTGAATTTAAAGTTAACAACCTCATATTCATGCTGTAGCAGCCATCTTTCCAGCATCTTTCAGTTCCTGTTCGATCTATGCGAATATCCATATCGATTGTTATCTTGTTTAAAGTTCCGGTTCAACTGCGCGTTAAGGTCACCTCCAATGAGGATGAGCCTTCTCTTGTTTACTTTAGAAGTCACTTTTTTTAATTGAGAGAGAAATTTTTTGTAATCATCTGCACTTTTTCCTGAGTGTGGGGCGTAACAATTTACTAAAACAGCTTGAGCTTTACCATTTAGGCTTACTACAACTTTTAGGATCCTGTCGCTCGGAGTCTGAACTCCAACAACTCTCTCAGAGAGTTCTTGGCACAGAAACGTTGCTACGCCTTCGGAGCAGTTGGGCTGTTTTGACAAGAACCACCTTCCTGCTCTTTGGCTAACGTTCACCTCTTGTTCTAGTCTCTTGTAACCTTGCTTGTTCACTTCTTGTAGCATCAGGACGTCTGCGTCCCTGGAAATTTCACGAAGTACGTTTAGTTTGAAGGTAGTGAGACCACCAACGTTGACACTCAGCACAGAGACTGAGCGTCTTCGAAGGCTCGCGTGCTCTGGGACCTCTGTTGAGGCTTGAACGGAGCGGTTCAAAGAAGAACTAGAGATTTGCATCGTTTGTTTCAGATTCCCAAAATTTCTTTATTGGTTACTATTAACTCTTAATATGGCCGGATTGGCCACTATTTTAACTACCTAATTTTACCCTAGGACAATACGAGTAATCTACTATTATAATGTCAACTATTTATACTAATAACGTTAAACCTCACAAACTGGACAAAACAGGGTTCACACATTACCTATTTTTTGTGTTCAACTCAGAGAAGTTAAAATTTATTGTATTTAATTTCTGGTAACATATTCTAACTTCTCGTTGAAAAATACCCCGTTTTCATATATTTAACGTTGCATAACTCATCCTAGAAGCTTCTGAAGTGAACCCAAACTTTTTCATTGAATTAAATTACCGATACTTTCATTCAGCCTTTATTTTCTTAAGAACTTATTATACTCTATATTTAATTATATATTCTTATTATTCGTTGAAAACTAACCCAGATTCATATATTTAACTTGACATAATTCATTCTAGAGGCTTTTAAAAGCTTAATTCAATTACATCGCCGAATCTTCTGACCCGATATTATTATGGTCTGTAGTACTTGTCCTTTCTGTAAAAATACCTATAAAAATATTCATGAACACCTACTGAGGAGACATCAAAGTTGCTTTACAACTGAGTTTCTTGCTGATTTTGACCTCAAGAAGTGTCGATGTGGTCGTGTGGTTAAGAGTTTGCCACATCATGCTCGCTACTGTAAGCTTGCCTTGGATGTTGGATCTTCTAATGCTTCCACTTCAGTTACAACTTTTATTCAACCTGAAACTATTCAAAACAACAAAACACTGAGCTTCACAGCATCATCTCTCTTAAAAAATTCATTTTCTAGCCTAACTGCGGATGATTCAACAACAACTGAAACCATCGAAACCGAAGATGGAAGATTCTTACTTTCGGAGTTTAAGTTCCTACTAGATATCTTACAAGATGAACAACCCTCCTCTCTTGCTCTTTCTAACTGGTTAAATTTTTTGGCAAGACTTCCACGAAAAGACACTTCACTTAATCTTACTGAAACCAAAATATTTTCTAAAACTTTTAACACACTCTGTAATGATTACAACCAATCACCCACTGCAATCAAGTTGCTCAAAATCCTTTGTCTATCTAAGCTTGTAGCTAATGCAATTGTTACCAAAAACAAGATCTCACATTTTAGAAAGAATGCTACCTCATTTCCAAACAATTTAGACGCGTCTGCTTTACATGCATCTTTTAATTCATCATTTTCTTCTAAGAACACTGACTTGAAAACTAAAGTATATCATCTACTTAAACTTAGGAAGATTAAAAGAGCCTCTAGAGCTCTCTCTGATGAAGATTCTCAGATTCAGTTTGATTTTTCTTCAGAGCTAAGGCAGCAATTCATTGAAAAACATCCCTTTGAACAACTTTCCACTTGGAAGAACTTACCCATTTCTAATCTAAATTTCTCTCTTGACTTTGTTAAAATCATTTGTAACCAATTTTCTACAGACACTGCAGGTGGGATCTCAGGATTTGACGGCACCTTACTTAAAACAATTAAACACCTGGACTCATTTAAAAAATTTTTGCAACTCCTAATGATGGACATTTCAAAAGGAACTCAACTTTTTAAGGAAGCGTTAACCACCTCTAGACTAATTGTTCTCAAGAAAACTTCTGGTGGTCTGCGGCCCATTGCAATTGGAGAAATCTTTTACCGCATTGCAGTGAAAGGAATTTTGCGCATGTTACCGAATTCCTTACTTTTTAACCAACTAGGCTGTGGATCAATTGGTGGAGTAGAACCTTTGATTCATCATGCTCGAAAATAGATTTCTGATGGACTTAAAGTTTTTACATTTGATCTTAAAAACGCTTTTAATTCGGTTTCTATAAATTTTTTAATGAGAGAACTTAAACAAAGATGTAACTACTGTGCAGGACATTTAATTGGAGTTACGGCTCAGCTGCAAAACTTTTCTTAGGCGATGGTAGTTTCTTACATTCAACATCTGGTGTAAGACAAGGTGATCCCTTATGCCCTTTACTCTTCTCAATTGCACTTAGCCCAATCTTTCAAAAACTAGAACAAGCCCTACCTGAAGATGGAGTTTTTACTTACTTGGATGATCTAGTAATCTTTTCCAAAACTTCTGATGAAACAATGTTAATCAAGAAAGTTCAAGATGTGTTTACCTCTTTTGAAACATCATCACATCTAAAACTCTGTAGTGAAAAGACAAAAATATTTTATAGCTCTAATGAAGACCAGTTTCTTGGATCAACACTCTCTCAAAATGAAACACTCTTCAACAAACACTTAGATGACTTCAATTTAAAACTAGAAAAACTTAAACTTTTGCATCATCAAGATGCCTTTTACCTGTTACGGACATGTGTCCTTCCTCAACTTATTTTTTTTCTACGAACAACACCTGTCGATGCCAGACAATGTCAAAAGCTACATTCCTCAATCAACTCATTCATTCAATTCTTAACTTCAAAGTTTTCCTTTACACAGTTCAATTCTGATTTAATGCATTTACCCATTCGCAATGGTGGATTAGGGCTAATGTCTCCTTCGTTAATCTCTCAACATGGTTTCCAGGCAAGCAAATAACTTTCTGAGCGACAAATGGAATCTGAAAATTTTCATTCCGATCTCGATGTGGATAAGCAGTCTAGCAGACTCAAAGATGCTTGCAAACAAATCATGAACAATCTCTTTGATTCATTCAATGACTTTGAAAAACTTTGTTTTGCGGAAAAGTCTACTGAAATTGGTTCTAAATGGTTGTATGCACTTCCCGTAGAAGCTCCAACTAGAATTCTAAGTCCAGATTTCTGTGCATCAATTTGCTCAAGATTACTTCTTTCACCTAGCTGTGGGAATGGCTGCTCTGAGGACAGAATCAACCATTTTGAGCATTGTTCATGCTTTTCTCCAGCTAAGGTTTCACGACATGAAGACATTAAAAAATGTTTAGCATATTTTTTTAAAGAAACAAACTGTGTTGTTTCACTAGAGCCATTTAGCAAGAACAACAATCGAAGAGCTGATCTTTTAGTTTCTACTAGACAAGGAAAAACTGCATTTGATGTTTCTGTTGTTTCTCTTACATCTAAAAAGAATTTTAAAACCCTTGATTCTCTGAGGGAAGCTTTGGTTTCTCTGTGTTTAAACAATGCTTCCAGAGAATCTTCAACTTTGCTTAGGTTAGCTGAAAATGTCTTAAGGGAAAGAGTGGCATCCAAGAACAGAGAAAAAACTGGACTAAACTTTGTTGCTCAATTTCAACCGTTTGTTCTCTCTACTGGTGGTGTGGTCAGTAAAGAATCATTAGAACACGTCATTAGACAAGGTAAAAAAGACCCTGGTGAGTTGTTACGTCTGAAGTACAGAATTTCCGTTAGTCTAACGGTACATCGAAGCTGGGCATTCAAGTTGTGTGGAAAAGGCTGTTAAGAAGAAAACAATCAAAGAAGGACGAAAGAAAGAATAATTTGTGCACTGTTTCAAGAGAAAGAGAGAAAAGAAACTTCTGTAACATAATTAAAAGTGTGATAAGAATTTTAACCTTAAGGAGCTGAATTACCCTAACCCTTAAACATACTACTTAAGCCTACTACATTCATCACACTAGTTTAACAATATACGCACACTAACAAGAATTATCTTCACTCACAAATATTCACATTTGAAGCATCTGAAGTCCTTTCAAAATTCCCAAGTCAAGTTGCTTAAATTTTAATGTTTTGTAGAAACTTAGTCTTCTATATTTCCATCCTCACTTTCTGATGTTTCTGGAATTCCCAATGTATGTCTAAGTTCAATGTACTCTAGTACCTCTTCTAGATCATTAGCACGTTTTCTCATCTTTCTAATAATAGCCCTTAGCTTTTGTCTCTCAGCATAATTCATATGGTGCACTTCATACCTCATCAAATCTCTCAGAAACAAGAGACCATTAATCTGACTAGCACTTTTGCGTTTGAATGCTCTTCTTCTAATGTTAAGTCTTGGCATGTTTATATTAATATTATGTTTTGTTTAGATTTAGTTTGTTTTAGAGAAAGTTCTTCACAAATAATAACGTTTTGAAACATATACCTTTGCAATTGTTATTTTTCATCTCTATGACCACCAACTTCTAGTCAGTTAGCAGCTTCCTTCATTTAGGGCTAGTAACCATAAAGTACATTCTCGAAATATCTCAGTTTATTACAGTTTAAGACATTCTAGGGTTCACTAGCTCAACGGTCCTTAATTAAGCACTTTCTTCCTCAGTAGTCTCTCCATCAGCTAAATCATTCACTTCATCTTCTTGTTCAACGGACTCTTCCTCATTGATCTCAACTTCATCACCACTTTCTACATCTAAATCCTTAGCCATCGTTGCATCTACAGAAACACTCACCTGAACAGAGCTTGCTCTTCCTGATTGTAATCTCTCTTCAGGTCTCCATTCAAAAACTTTCTGTCTCATTTCTTTCACTACACTCAATCCTGCTTTTCTAATACCTGCCCTGAACACACACTTCATGAACTGGAATACGTGCACCAATGCAAACACTCCACAGTTTAATCCATCTTCTTGTTCATGAAAAGGTTTCATAGTAAAATTCTATCCAGAATCAACATTAGCTTCCTTCAGAACTAGCAGACGTTGCCAAAGTTGCCTAATTTTCAATGCAAGCTCGTTGAATTCTTCTCTACTTCCCATCGAATCGTAGATCCTAACACGCTTTCCACGAGATCCAGTTAAGTGAACTGCAATGAACACAAAATGATTGTCCACATGAAGTACTGATCCAATCGCATTAACCTTCTTCGTAGGATCAAGTCAGAAATCCATCAAGTAATTCATTGCTAAAGTCGAATCATTAAGCCACTGATCATCATCCTCATTGCCAATGCTAACCCAAATTCTTTCGTAAGTTAAAGAGTGCAGAACAATTTTCTTCATTGATGAGTCCCAGCCGTAATTAGATCCAAAACGATCTCACAGAAAATCCATGTTATCTGTCCTTTCTAACCTAATGTCAACATCAACTGTGTTCACCACGACATTTTCTTCAACTACAGTACTTGATTCAACTGAACGTCTAATGTCTTGAGGTCTACTGTCATCTTCATCAGAATCAAAGTTTAAATTAAGCGACCCATCAGCTGCAGTGTCAAGGTAATTCATCAAGTAAGTTTTAACATGTTCCATTGATGAAAATCTGTTATTGGCTAAACCAAGACCTGTACGCATGAAAATAATGTAATTGTCGCGTCACACAGATCTTTTCCTACAAAACTGAAATCCAATTCCAATTTGAAGAAGAGATTTGTAAAGCTTTGCTGTCTTTTCAAGATCCATTTCAAACAAGCTAAATCTTCCAGCTTCAATGAAACGCTGCGCCAATTTCTTCATTGAACTAACACAAATGTGAGTAGGATTCTTTACTGTAAATTCAACTTTAAGGTAAGGTCTAATCACTCTTTCTTGATTTGCAAGAACTTCAAACACATTTTCCAAATAAAAATTTTCTCTTTTCTAAGCACCAGTGTTCTTAACAGAATTTTTTATGTTCTTTCTTCTATCCATCGGGTACAACCCGCTTAATTGGTGGTAGTGTCCACCGTAGAATTTATTTTTTTAAACAAAATCTGTGGCGTTACCCATGAACATTGGGATGTAGACGCATTTTTCAGCAAGTGTCACTGAAACACAATTCTTCGGCAACAAGTTAAAGGCTTGAAAAGTCTTAAAATCAAATCTTTTAGGTAAAGGGTTGTGAAAAATTGAGTCACCATCAAACGCAACAGTTGACTTGGTAAAAGCTGGCGTAACAACATCAAACTCAACCCCTATATCAACTTGAAGGTAATCATTTTCAACAGCTGGTTTTTCTAACCAGAAGAGATTGTTAAAGGATTTCAGGCCAAATTCGTTTAACGCCACTATTGTAATGTTAGCTTCATCTCGCAGCTTAAGAAAATCCGTTATCAAAAATCTCATGGAGACGTTCCACGACATCACCCTCTCAGGGTTAGAGAGATTCTTCTTCAGGAATTCGCTTCTTCTAAATTGACGAAAAGCTGCAATGAAATCATCTACTTCAGCAATTTGAATATACGGGTACGGTTTGATCATAAGCTAGGACCAAACTTTGTCACCAGTACAAAATCTTCCTCCTTTTTTCGCAGCATGCAAGTTTTTAGTAAGTAAATGGGAGTTGATTCTTTACTTAAATTGACGCGTAGAAAAAACAGCTGTAATAGAATTGATGTCAAAGTTTTGTTTTAAAGTTAGTTGAGAAGGTTCTACTCTAGTCCAGTTGCTTGAAGATAATATATGTAGGAACCAAGTTTCACTAATTATTTGAATTCGTTTCTTTACTGTTGTATTCACTTATTCCTTATTTCACAAGTATTCAAGTTTTTTTTTGCTTTCTCTTTATCTCACTAACCTATCCTATATTTCTAACTTCCTGTTCGTATATTCTGTCTGGTACGTTACAGTCTATTTATGTGATCCAAGTGTTCTAACTATATATATTCAGTACAGAAAGGATTATACTCTTTGTGTTGCGCGATGAGTAAACGTTAAAAGTTCTTAGGTGTGACTTGAAGAAATGTTTTTTCATCTTTCTCTGGAGGCTTTAAATATTTTTGCTGAGCAACTTCTGTAAATTTTTCCATTATACCTTTAAAAGGACTCTCTAAAGCTCTAAGATTTGGAAAGGATCCTGTAATA
Source organism: Labyrinthula sp. Ha (assembly GCA_015227615.1). Classification (NCBI taxonomy): domain Eukaryota; class Bigyra; order Labyrinthulida; family Labyrinthulaceae; genus Labyrinthula; species Labyrinthula sp. Ha. The sequence goes on from JAALGZ010000076.1 coordinate 18,076, forward strand.
ATTTCAATTAATTGTTTTCTAAATTCAACTAAATCTAAACCTTTAAGACCTTTAGCTGCTTCAGAAAAGGTTGCTACAAGATGCTTTAAGCAGCGACTGTGCTTAGCTCCACAACTTTTAGCTACTTTACGCAGTGCAGGACTACCATCTGACATCATTACCTTAGCCTTATTAAGATTAAGCTCTTGTAAACCACGTTCCACATCATTTGAGTTCTCATTTTCCATCATCGTGCACCCAAAATTAATAGTTTTTAAGAAAAAACCAACTCTTACAGGGAACATAGCAATAAGACGATATCTTCTAAGTCCATGTGTAATGTCGATTTGAATATAATCAGCGTAAAGTTTAGCTAATTTCAATTGAAAAGGCTCCTGAAACCTAACTCCAGTTAAAATTGAACCATGATTGAAGTGTAAATTGAAAGATCCGCCTCTTAAAGTGCATTTATTTCCACAACTCATTAATTTAACAAGATTTGTATCTTCAGAATTAGAATTATTTTCTTTAGCTTTGTTCATTACACGTCTAATTAATCGTTTTAAGAACAAAACTCCAGGAAATGAGCGATGTAAAGCAATCATAGCTGCTGAAGTGTTAGTTTCAGCAATTCCTAGAGTTTTAATGAATTTTAATTTTTCTGCTGTTAATTGCTGAATAAATTTCTTAATTTTCCAAGGAGCTTCTATTTCATGATCAGTGTGATTTAGCTCACTAACTTTAAAAAATATTTCATTTTCGTTGAATCAAAGTTAAGATTAACTCGAAATTGACAATATTTAGAAAAACTACACTGAATGACACAACGTTTCAATTTTCTTGTGTCCATTCCAAATTTAACTTTACTTAGTGCTGCACAAAAAAAGACTGATGTTCTCTTGAGCCACTTAAAGCGACCGTTTGCAACCGTTGAAATGTGCAAAAACATCTTGTCTTCTGTGGCAGGTTCAACATGTTCCCACACTTCTAGCTCTGTCCTTTCTGGGGTGTTCTCTGTGCCGTTTTCCGAAGTTGAGACGTCCTCAATACTGTTCCTAATTTTTTGCATTTTTCTCTTTTTTGTTATTTCTGATTTTGGGTCAAATGGCCCACTTTTCAACTCTACTACCTCAAAATTTCCGTAAAGTATGATTTTTGGTTATATGGCCCAAACTTGAAATCCTGAAATCACAAATGCAATTAATTCCTTAATTTTACCTATGCCGTAAATGGTCATTCTCACTAAAATTCCACCAATCACATGCTGAGTGTAAATTACACGCGTGTCCAAAAGGTGGATTCCAGGTAAATATAATAACAATGCTTACTTAAGTGCAGCATTTGTACATTAGAAACTAAGACTTGCAAGTTTTCATTTTTATGTAGCAGGAAGATGGACTTACAGTAAGGCCAAGAGTTATGTTGTGTCTTCTTGGGGTTTGGTTTTTAATAATCTTGTTTTAGTTTACTTTGTTTTCAAGAAAGTTCTTGAGAGGAGCACCATTTGGGATAGAAAGAACTGTAAAAGGTTCTAATCAGTTATTTGTCGTCATTTCCTCATTGATTTCTTGTTTATCTTGAGAATAAATGTATGTTGTTTTCTAGTGTGAACAGATTGCCTTGAACGCCTCAGCCCGCTCTGTATATGCAAAAGTATTGAATTTTTCATTTTATCACAAGGTGACATTACCCTCGCACAGCAAACAGATGCTCTGAGATCGGAGAAACGTAAAAACCTAAGACACATTTCCAGTAAGTTCCGATAGGATTCGATAAGTTCCGATAAGGAATGTTATGCTTACAACCAGTAGATCTGTCTGGTATCTATTGCTTCAAACAGATAAGGTATGGCGCGTTTTCTTTAGTCCTCTTTACTTTTACTTGATATCAGTCTTCGTGGTGTTGCTTATGTCTCTGGATTAATCTCTTATTCGTATTTTACCTTTTTGTTGTTATTCTGTTGGATTGTCACTATGACTATTACGGTCATAATATCTATCCAATCTATTTATACCCTCCCCTATGGGCTTGATTCCCACAGGGTCTGCAGTTCTTGCAGAAGTATGTCTCTAGTAGGGGAGCAATGTGACCTGGTGGTTAATGCAGCCTGTGAAACCGGAAGTGTTCTGCAGTGAAAAAGCTGTCTTCTGTGAGTCTACATGAAGTGGAGTACAAGCTTAAAATGCGAATAGGATTTTTTGACCCCGGAGTCGAATACTCCAAATTTTCATTGGCCGAATTTTCAATTGCCCAAAAAATTTTTTCAAAAAAAACTAACCAACAAAATCAAGATAAAAAATTTGAAATCATGACAGTTGCATGATAAAAGACAGGGCAGGACAAAGCTAGAACCCAGAAAACACTATATTATCAAAGATTGAACAAGATTTTCAAAGATTGAAAAGGATATTACAAGAGGTATATATATTCAAGAAAAAGGAGTGCAGGAAGGCAGTTAGTAAAGGACAAAGGTACATCGTTTTCTTGATACAAAGCTACTCAGATGGGTCAAAAATCATTTTTAACTTCAGCCAATACTCAGGAATCAGGATTATTCAAAGCAAAAGGGAGGGGGTTTAACACTTATATTTCAAAAGAAAAAGGTTCAAGAATTTTATATTACAAAGAAAATATCTCCAGGATTTTATATTTCAAAAAAATATGTTCAACCATTTATATTTCCAAGAAAAAGGTTCAAGATTTTGTATTTCAAAAGAAAAAGGATCAAGGATTTTGTATTTCAAAAGAAAAAGGCTCAAGAATTTTGTATTTCAAAAAAAATATCTCCAGGATTTTATATTTCAAAAAAAAAGGGAGGGGGGTTTGGGTTTATTATATATGTGAAATATATCGGTAGAAATATTAAATAGTCAGTACATATATATTTGTTCAGTAATAAGGTTAAGTAATAAGTTTACTGAAAGAAGAATAAGTTTTAACATAATAGGTTAACAGCACGAGAAAATAGTCAAAAATGAGCGGAGAAACACAACAAGTAAAGCTCCTTGAGAGGGGGCATGAATATAAAGCGTGGAAAGTAAGAACCAAGGCCACGTTGATGGAAAAAGACCTATGGAAGGTCATAGAAGACCAAAAGAAGAAATTCAAAGAGGCAGCGGATAGTGAGATAACTCTGAACGCAACAGAAACCAAGAACAACGGGAAAGCACTTTCCATCATACTCTCCAGAATAGGGGACAGGATGATAGAGAAGCTGGATTCGTGCGAAATGGCATACCTAGTTTGGAGGAAATTGGAAAATTTGTTTAAAGTGGATGATAGAGAGGCACGCAGAAGATATCTGGAGCTAATGAAACGTCCTATCGGATCCAAGAGAGCAGCTAAGGTAGAAGACTTCGATACAAATCTCAGAAGATACATCAGCGCAGGAGGAGAGATGGATGAAGACCTAAGAATAACCAAACTACTAGAAGTGATACAAGATGATCGCGTAAACGTCCTGAGAATAGCAGCGGAAGCTCAACCTGAAGTCTTTAATTATGAAAAGGTTTTCAATAAACTCATTCACATTTGCAATACACTGGATCGAGAAAGACCATTTTTGGGCAGAAATGCAAGAGGTTCATACAGAGGAAGGGGTCGCGGAGGTTACAAAAACGGGAACCCCGGAAGGAGAATATGCTACCATTGCAGAGAACCAGGACACATAAGAGCACAATGTCCAAAGCTCAGCTGCGAAAACTGTGGTGGTACAGGACACGATGAGCAGGAGTGCACAAAACCAAGGATAAAAAAGGAGCATCGAGCAAATATGGCAAAGAAGACAAAAAGCAAACAAGAAGATGATATTTATAGTGACTACGGGTCAACATATTCAGAAAAATCAGAAAAAAGAACAATTTATAGTAATAAGACAGCTATGGTAGGAATATTCAATACAAAAAACAACGAAAAGCAAAATAAAAATAAAAAAACAGGAGAAAAAGAAAATAAAAAAGATATCAATAACACAAAGAAGGAAGGTTTCATCGAGTTTTTATGGGACTCAGGAGCTTCCAGTCACTTACTATCAATAAAATACCTTAAATATATGGAGAAGGTAGAAAAGGTTAAACCAGAGATACTGGACGGGGCAGTAGGAACAACGGAACTATCACTGAAAGGTGACATAATCTTAGAAATAGGAAGAAAACCAATAAAGCTAAGTGACGTATATATCGTGGACAATGATAGAAACATAGCTCTGCTTTCAATAGGTAAAATAAACATAGATCAGAATTTTATGACAACAATAAGCGGAAAAGAATTGACAGTAAAAAATAGAAAGGGAGAGACAATAGAAAAAATCAGAGCCGAAGGAAACTTATTCAAGAAGAAAATGAAAGTGTTGAAAAGAAAACCCTTTGAAGAAGAGGATAAAAACAAATTCTCCTGGCATAGATTCTTCGGCCATCCAAGTAAACAACTGCTTCAGAAAACCCTGAAATACTATAACATAAAAGAGACGGAAAGAAATATAAACGAAGTGTGCATAACGTGCGCAAAAACGAAAGATACACGAGTACCAATAAACGCAAGAAGAGAAGAAATGTCAACCAAAGCATTAGAAAGAATATATGCAGATACCTTAGAAATACCTAAAAGATCGGAGGTAGGATATAAGGGCTGCGTCGTATTAGTTGATGATTTTTCAAAATATAGATTCCTAAGAATGTATAGAAAGAAGGATTCAACTTCGAGAATTGTAATAGAAATGTTAAAATACATTGAATCAAAGACAGAAAGAAAGATAAAGATGTTCTACTCCGATCAAGGGAAAGAATTTGTAAACACCAAGGTAATCCAGTTCCTGAAGGAAAATAACATAGAAAGGAGATACTCAGCTACATACACACCGGAGCATAATGGTGCAGCAGAGAGAACAAACAGAATTATCATCAGCGGTATAAAAATATTTCTTCATCAAGCAGGTTTACCTATGAAATACTGGACTTATGCAGCACAGGAATTCATTAGAGTAAAAAATTTAGCAATAAACTCAGTAAGAGAGAAAACACCATACGAACTTTTGTTTGGGAAAAAGCCAAAATTAAAATACAACTTCACGTTCGGAGAAAGAGTTACCTACATAGACAAAAAGATCACCAACAAAATAGAACCAAAAAATAAGTTCGGAATATATTTAGGAAAATCAACCGCGTCTTCAGAGTCCAAAGTACTGGACGATATAACCAGAAAAATAATAACAACGAGGGATATAAGAAACATGAAACGAGGAACAACGTCAGGAAAACGACCAAAAACAACAGAGGAAAATAACAAAGAAGATCAGAGACAGAACAACCCGGTGAAACAACATCAAGAAACATCAACATATCAACAATTCATGGATATTAGAACAGAGAAAAATAAGGAGATGCCACACCACTGGATACAAAGGAAAAATCCAAACAGAACAGCAAGACCCAAAAGCTATAAGTTGGCAAGGAAAACAGAGAATTACCGACTAGCCGAGCAACTGAATAAGTTAAGAATACACCATCACCAAGTATTTAAAGCAGTGAACCTAAAAAATAAAAAAGAGCCAAAAAACTTGAAACAAGCGTTTCAGACTAGAGACAAAGAGAACTGGTTAAAAGCATATATGAAAGAAGTAGATAAATTCAAACAGGTTGCAAAGTGTAGGTTAGTGCCAAGAGCAAACATCCCAAAACAGCAAAACACGGTTCGATTCCTTGAGTTGTTTAACAAGAAGATAGATAACGTCACTGGAAAAAAGGTATTTAAAGTCCGCTTTGCGGCAGACGGCAGCAAACTTGAACCGGAAGAGGATGTATACTCACCGGTCTCGAACAAAGAAATTATCAGAATCTTCATCGCTCTTTCCACAGCTCAAAACAAAACTATATGGCAGATGGATGTATCATCAGCTTACCTAAACGCAAACTTGGTAAAGAAAAGGTACTTTGAGCTGCCGCAGCTATTCAGAAAAAAGAGATCCAAGTTTGTATGGGAATCCAAGAAAGCTATCTATGGATTGAAGGAGAGTGGTCGTGCATGGTATTTAAATCTCTCAAAAACCTTGGAAAAGTTTGGCTGTGTGCCCTGCTTGGTCGAAACAACCCTCTTTAAGTGGCGGATGCCGGATCGGGAAATAATTTACCTTTTGGTTTATGTCGATGATATTTTATTCGCCACAAATTCACAGAAGAATGGTAATGTAATATTGAGGAAATTACAATCAGCCTATGATATTAAGGCAACTCAAAAAGCGACAAAATTTATTGGCTTCGAATTCAACCAATTAAAACACGGGGTGCTTATTAATGTGGAGAAGTACATCGAAGCAATTACGAAGACTTACGATTGCGAAAACACAAAAGAACAAAGAACTCCTCATGAACCAGGAAAGTACCACTCACCGGAAGGAAACAAAATTGAAGAGAAGTTATACCAGAGGATAATTGGAACAGTCCACTTTATAGCTGAAACGTGCAGACCAGACATTGCCTACGCAGTAAACAGATTAGCGGTATTTACTAAAGAGCCAACATTGCAACTACTAAAGGAGGCGAAAAAGATTATAAAATATCTCAACTATACAAAAGAATACGGTCTGTACTACAAGAAAAATACAAGAAAATGCGAAATAAGAATATATTCAGATGCATCATGGGGAAATGTTCTCGGAGACAGGTCTTCACTTGATGGACATTTAATAACACTGAACAACACACCGATAAGCTGGAAGTCTAAAAAGCAGAACATAATTGCGAAATCATCCACAGAGGCAGAACTGGTTGGAATCACAAGAGCATTGAGCTCTGCAGAATGGTTAAAAAATATATTGAACTTTCTTGAAATAAGAAATGTAACATGGAGCATCAAGAGTGACAGTATGCCGGCAATAAAACTATTACAGGGACAAAGTTTAACAGACAGCTCGAGACACATGGAACTGAAGTATTTTTTCTCAAGAATTATAATAAAAAGAAACAAGTGGTCACTAGTTTATTTAGAGGGGGGAAAGAATCCGGCAGATGTGTTTACAAAGCCGGTTAAAGAATACATCTTTAAAAGAATGAGAAAATACCTAGTGGTCTCGAGCAAGGAAGTAAATGAAAAAGAAAAGTAAGGAGGTATTATATATGTGAAATATATCGGTAGAAATATTAAATAGTCAGTACATATATATTTGTTCAGTAATAAGGTTAAGTAACAAGTTTACTGAAAGAAGAATAAGTTTTAACATAATAGGGTTCAAGGATTTATATTTCAAGAGAACAAGGTTCAAGGTTTCAAAAACTTGGGAAAGGGTTGAAAATGCAGTTAAGAACTCAGTTCTCTTCTGCATGGTTGGGTGGTAGGGTTCAACTCATATTTCAAAGAAAAAAGGTTCAAAGATTTTATATTTCAAAAGAAAAAGGTTCAAGAATTTTATATTACAAAGAAAATATCTCCAGGATTTTATGTTTCAAAAAAATATGTTCAACCATTTATATTTCCAAGAAAAAGGTTCAAGATTTTATATTTCAAAAGAAAAAGGTTCAAGAATTTTATATTACAAAGAAAATATCTCCAGGATTTTATATTTCAAAAAAAATATGTTCAACCATTTATATTTCCAAGAAAAAGGTTCAAGATTTTATATTTATAAACGAAAAGACCACTCTTTTTACTCATCTGTGAGAAGAGTGGTCTGAGAGAAGTCAAGAGGCGAGACCACGTTTTCTCCCTTCCCCTTCCTTCTTTTTACCCTCTTCCTTGGTGACTCAAACATGATCCTACTTTCTTCAGAAACTTGATCCAAATCCCCGAAGTCTCCATCTGGGTTCTCCCTTAGCGCAGCGGTCATTTTCAAGACTGCTGCGTAGCTTTTTTTCCAGCCCTCGTTGCTGCTTTTCACCTCTTCACAGAGTGCTTTGCATGCAGTGATGAGCTTGGAATATTTAGCTTCCGGCTTTCTTGGGATGTGTATCGTTATGAAGTTCTACATTATTGGTTATTAAAATAGTTAGATATAAATGATTGGTAGAATATGTTAATGTGATTGGATGAATACTATGACCATAAGAGTCATAGTAACAATCCAATACAACAATAAGAAAAAAGGAAAATAAACAGAATAGAATAAGAGTTAAGTCAAAGGGCAAGAACTTATTGATCAAGCAAGAAATACACTATATACATAATTAAAATACAAGAGACCTATTCACGTGAACCTAACAGCTGGACGCAAAGATACCCGGACTGTTCTAGATGCAAGCTGCGTTCACAGGTGGAACTCTCACCTTGAACTCAATACACCCACGTGGGCCATCGACTTCTCACCCCATCTCCCTTAATGCTTGCTTGAACAGAGGATGCTCCTGGTACCTCCACCTCTCTGGAAGATGATCTATGCACATGTATTGGATCCTTTTACGATCACAATACCGTGCATAGTGACGACATGGAAAACGAAGATTTGTCCAGGTTTGACAAGTACATGATTGAAGTTTTACCCCTTCCCTTTCAACAACCTCCAACACATGCTTCATCCTTATTCTCATGTTTGAATCACTGACGATGAACTTTCTTGAACCCAACTCTTCAACAATTTGGCACGCTCCCATCAACTTCAACTCTTTTCTGAACATTTCATCAGCTTCCTTTAAAAAATTTTTATCACCCCTTATCAAATCCTTGAGCTTTTTCAAAGTTGCTTCCATGTACTATCCACATTATTCTGATGGTTGATCGCAGCCTCATCAAGTCTTCAGGTTTTAAGAGTACTTTTTAAAGAACCATTCCCTTTGATTGCTGAGTGAAATGATTCAACCCTCTGATTAGCGCTATGAGAGAACGTTAGAAATTTTCTCGTCATCTCCCAACACACTTTGTTCTTGTTTTTCTTAAGTTTTTTCTAGGGCAAGCTGCTGTGGTTCTTCAGGAAAGTCAACCAACATATTTTCAATAAGATGATCAAGATTTTTCTCCTCTGAAAAGACTCCAGTGAGTACATCGCCCAAGCTGCTGGTAAAGTTTATTTTTTTAATTTCCTCTAGGCCAGATGCAGCTGAGTTCAATGTCGCAAAAAAAGGCTTCCTATAAAGAACATGAGATGCTCCAAGTTCCTCTACAGCAGCTTCCAAAGCTTTGCTCCCGTCCGTCATCACTGCTTCCGCATCCTGAAGTTCCAGAAGTTTCAACCCTTTAAGGACATCTTTGCTCGACTCGGTCTCCATCATTGTGCACCCGAAATTTATGGTTTTACGGAAGCAATCGATCCCGCAAGGGAACATTGCTACCAACCGATATCTGCTCATTCCATGGGTAGTATCCACTTGGCTACTATCCCCGTATACTTTTTTTAACTTATTTTGTAGGTCTTCTTGAAAACTGAGTCCATTTAGAATAGCTTTGCCTTCCTTGGGATAATCCCAAGTCAGATCAAATCTTCCTCCACGTTCTAAGCATCTTTTCCCACACGTAATTAACTTTTTAATATTATTATCTTCGCTAGCGTCAACGCCTTCTTTAGCTTTTTTCATAATTCGTTTTACTAGTGTTTTGTCAAACAATGTACCTGGAAAATTGCGATGTAAAGCGACATCTGCCGCTGCAATTCCACTGTCGGCAACTACTAGGTGTTTAATCATTTTTAATTCATCTGTTGTAAGCTGTTGTGCATATTTTTTTATCTTTCCTAGTGTTTTTGCCTCATGATTGCAGTGATTTTCGTTAATTACGACGAAAATGTACTTAGAAGTTTCAAGATTAAGCTTAATGTTAACTTCAAACGAGCAATTTTTGTCTGAACTACACTTAATTTTACATCTCTTAAGTCTATTGCAGTTCCAATCCCACTTAGCAAAGCTGATTGCCTCGTCAAAGTAGTGAGAAACACAAATTCTCCACTAAAAGCGACCGCAGGTAAGTTTACTGATCACTTCCAGCATTTTTTCTGAAGTAGAATACGTTGCTGAAGTCCATTTTCTCAGTACCTCTGATTTACTTTGTTGTTCAGGGTCTATAACCTATGGCTGGAGGCTCGTCCTTTTGGTTTCTTTTTTTGCATAGTTTTTGTTTATGATTTTGTTTTGAAATTTGCCCAAAATATTTTTGTCTGCCCTCTTTGAATTTTCTCTATGGGAAATCACCATTCTGCGCCTCCTTTATTCAGACGAAATATGATGAAAAAAAATTTGGGAAATTGATCTGACCAATGAGAACGCGAGGAGTATCTGACTCCGGAGTCAAAAAATCCGAGCCCCTTAAAATGAATTATATGATCATCACTGACAAGGGTGGATCAAATGTGAAGGTCCTGAGAGTCGTCACTCCAAGCTAGCCCTGTTTAGGTAAGATACGATATGGGGTCAATGCTTTGGATGAAAAACTATACTCGTTGAGAGTATTTGATGATTATTAGTGTCGACTATGCCTAAAGGAACTAGACCGTTGTATCCGAACTACCCGCCTACAATTTGACCAAGGTTCTTTTTATTATTATTATTATATATTTTTTTTTGGTAAGAACCCGCCGGAATTAACAAAAATTTGGGTGGCTAGTAGGGTGTCAAAAGCAGTGATAAGTGGGACTTAAGATCGCTGTGCCGCTATGTTGCTTTAAGCGAGGATAGGCTATTTAGTCTTACGGCGCCCCCCTAAGGGAAGAGATTCTCAGTAGGCCGAAGTCCCCCGTCTGGTAGTATGGGTTGAGTCGCCCTGCTACATGGACGTTAACATAGTTGACTTGCCAAAGTTATAAGTGAGGGCTCCCCGCCCATAAGGGCAATGAATTCTAACAAGGTATGTTCAAATCGAATGACTATGGTGATTTGGGGAGAGCCTAACATATCTTTATATTTTTTATCTCGGCTTCAAAGGGTTCTTGGGGAAGCTCTGTTTAAGTGCTGCTCTGAGCCCACCCTCTCCAGAAAGAACATGCAACAGAACCATTCGGAAAGAATTGAGTGGTCATATCCGTCGGCACTCCATCAGTTGATAATGGCCAGATTATCAATCGGTAGGAGGAGGTATGGCTGGTACTATAGGTCGCATGTGCCAAAGTCACAACGAGGTGTTTCTAACATTCGAAGTGGTACTCACTTTTCGGTGGCGAGGTCGAATATAGCTTCAATTGAAAAGGAGTTTAGAGTTGCAGGTTGGAATATCAACGGTCTACGGACTAAGATAGGAAGAGTGCAACAGTTTCTTGCTTCACGGGATATTGATGTGTTAGCAATTCAAGAGTCTACCCTGGATCCTAATTTTCCAATACTCAGAATACCTGGCTATCGTGTTCTTGAGGTACGGGGTCCAGGTCCGCAATGCGCGTCAGATCGTGGGGTCGCGATCTTGGTGAGGAAAAAGTTCAAAGTTAAAATCTTGAGTGGAAGCTCACCACGGAGTTTACTTGTTAAACTTCAAGGCCCAACGGAGGGGACCTTAATTGTAGGGTCTCAGTATATCCCACAGGATAGTGAGGCTAAGAAGATTGAAACTAATAGATTCAAGAATCTTATTTGGAATCTTTCTGCGAAGTATCACGATGTTCCGATAGTAATTATGGGTGACTTTATTTGCGGACGCAGGGATATGCTAAAACTGGTTTCGGAAACCAGCTCTTTTCGTGTGCCACCTGTGCCTCAAACAACGTCGAGGTTACGGGGACGAAAAGTAATTGATCATTGTGTACTCCAGGATGGAATTGGGTTAACTTTGCGGGCTTCAGATGTATTAACGACTGAATTAGCGAGCGATCACTATCCGGTTCTATCCACTTTTGGTCATCAGCCGGCGGAGAAGTACAATACTTGCAAGTGGAAGCGAACTCGTTTCGTTCCCAATCGTATGAGGAGTGCTGACTTCGGAAATCACGAAAAGTTTGCTCAACTACAGAAGTCCTGTAGGTTTGACATTGTTGACGAGATTGATTCTAGTATGGAAACGGCAGAGGGGCGTTCACTCTATAAGAGCGTGACGATTGAGTGTGTGGAAGGAGTAGTTAAAGCTGCTCTATAGAGTGGACTTCTGAAGTATGCTGAGACGAAATCTCCAAAAAGACTTCGAATCCCCAAGGATGTAGTTAGGCGCTTAAGAAAACAAAGAATGATAGGCGCTAAAATTGTTAACGCTAAAGGCCCTCAAAAAGAGAGGCTACTACAACTTTGGAAGGGATCGCACAAATGGTGCTCTAAGCGCATCAGGGAGGAAGAGAAGAGCCGGTTGTTGTACCGACATGAGCTGGCTTTTCAAGCTCTAACAACGGATCCAAGAAAGTTCTTTAGATATTCTAAGGACCAAATGGGGAATAGACGAAACCTTGAGGAGGTGTACATAAAGCATCCAGTTACTGAGGAGTTGACGGATGATCCTGACACAAATCAGGCAGCTTGGACTGCGTACACCGAGCACTTACTGAAAGAGTCTTCGGCTCCTGCTCGAGATCCGGAACATTGGGAACAAGCCTTTCAGCAGATCGAAAGATCAACCCATGAGCTTGACAACGCTGATGAGGCCCCAAGTGATAATGAATTGTTGTTTGCGATTGCCGCTTTGAAATCTCAAAAGGCAGCTGGGATTGATGGGGTTCCAGCCGAGATTTTTAAAGCCATGGCCTTGGGAAACAGAAACAATTCACCCGCCTGGAGAGAATTATGCGTGGCTCTGAGAGCTATACTCGTACTTGGTCATATTCCTGAAAGCCAGATGACCTCATTGTTGGTGTTCATGCACAAAAAGGGAAGTAAAACAGATGCAAGTAACCACCGTGGAATCAGCCTAATGCCAGTGTTTTTTAAAATACTGTGTAAGGTCGTCGAAAGACGTATATCTGAGCACCTTGAATCCAGGGGGTTTTTCCACAAAGAACAGGCCGGTTTTCGAAAACTGGAGGAGTGCCCTGTTCAGGTCTTCACATTGGTGGAGGCTTGCCAAAGACGCTTGTATAACTCACATGAGAACACTTATCTTGGCTTTGTGGACCTTCGGAAGGCTTACGATTCTGTCCCTCATGAGGGATTATTTCGGAAACTTTACTTGTATGGGATCAGGGGAAAAACCTTGTCCTTTCTGCGCGCTCTTTATGCTTCATCAATGGTGAAGGTGAAAACAGGAGTTCCAGGCGAATATAGAATCTCAGAGTCTATCAAGGTACAAAGAGGACTCAGACAGGGATGCCCACTTAGCCCAGTACTGTTCAACATCTATTTTAATGATGTTATTCGACAATATAAGGGTGTAGCCATACCTCATAAGAGAGGTAAAGTCCTCATTTCGCATTTAATGTTTGCCGACGACCTGGTTATACTGGGTGAGTCACCTAGTGGCTTCCAGAGTGCAATGGATGAGTTGACTGGCTGGCTCAACAAAAACAACATGAAAGCCAATGCTTCGAAGTGTGGCGTACTTCGAGTGACTCTTAACACATCTGAACCATTTAATCGGCCAGTTATGGTCGATGGGGAGGAGATTCCTTACGTAAGAAATTACAAGTATTTGGGTGTAAATCTAGATCAGTCTCTTTCTTAAAATGGGATGTTAAAATTTATGAAGAGTCGTGGCACTCGAGCATTGGCAGGGATGTCTAGATTGTTAGGTAGAAGGTCCATTCCCTTAGGGTAGAAGATCCGGCTTATCAAGTCAATCTTAATTCCTTGTTTAACCTATGATAGTGGAATGGTAGGCTGCAGTCGCACGCGAGTTAGTTGTCTACAGAGTGTCTTGAATAAGGCTCTCCGATCTGCTGTAGGGACGCGAGGAGGTGTTTCAATTTCTCTTCTGTTGAAGGAATTTGATATGTTATCTATTAACGCAGTTGCTACAGCACGAAGGCTGCGTTTGATTAATAAAGCTAGGGAGTTGGTGCAAAACCCATGTGGAACTGGAAAATGGCTTTTGCTAAATGGGAGTGTCCGATGGTTTAACCGCTTCGGAGAAGGATTGGTATATTCAAGTGGGAGAGTACTTAGGTACTTAAGAAGTGCAGTAGGAAAGGCTGGAAGTAACCTCCCACGTATTTACGCCCAGGGAAGATTCATTAGAGACCAATACCTCTCCACAATTTTGGTGCGCCAAGCGGCGTTCATTTCTAATCTACGAGATAAGAGTGAGCTTAAAGGTATGTGCAAACAACTCGCAAGAGCTGTACAGGTACGTGACGATGCGATGAGCTCAACTCAAGTAAGTATGAATAAATATATGGAGTATGGGTATCAGCCAATCGCTGCATTGGTTAAGATTCAGACTGTTTATTTTGCTCTTGGATACAAGATTCTCATCAAGTTGCGAATAGGTAACCTCTAGTTGACGGAGAGAATGGCGTATAGGGGATTTATTCCACAAGAATATAAGTATAAGTGTCCGTTTTGTGATATCCCAGAGCCTGAAACCATTGAACAATATGTGTTTAGGTGTAAGGCATTCCAAACAGAAAGGTCAGAAACTATTTTCTTTCCACTTTCGAGCCCTGAAGGTGACTATTTATTCTAAACACAGGAGGGTGTTTGTCTAGTAGAGGTAGCCTCTCTGTATGGAGTTTGAAAGAGGCTCATGCAACTCAGCGTGAGTTAAAGTCAGCTACCTGCAGAGAGGGCTATGAGCGAATTTCTCACATGATCAGAAATATCTACCCAATGGTAGCCTTTTTTGAAAAGCCATGGAGAACCCGCAGCGCACTAGTGCGGCAGCTAATGCCCCATGGATTCCCCAAGTCGTCAAGGCCTTATTGGTAAGGTGCTGCCTTGAATGATTGGCTCCTTGGAGTATAAGTGATTCAAGTTTTCAGTGCCATGGCAAGAAAACGTGCCGGGGGGTTGTTTTAGTGGGTTTAAGTCGCACACGACGCAAGAAAGGGCTTGGGCCAGATGTCCTCCTTGTAAGACCGAAGGGTTTTCAACCTCCAAGTAGGCCCCCCCAAAAAAAAATCTATTTATATTATCTAACCAATCATATTTCTCAAACTACTTGTACAATAATTTAATAATTCAAACCTCATAACGGTACATCCCCCTCTTCCCATAAATGCGAGACTCCGTTGTGTCTAAGCACCGCCTGCACCTTATAACTTCCTTCTCTTCCATACGGGTCAACATGAGTTCCGATTTGCAACCACCCTTTCTGCAATCCGTCTACCTTTGCGAATACTTCCATCAAAACTTCCCTCTCCCAATTGACACGTTTAAGCGTCCTGTCGGATTACGTTTACTTCCTCGGTATTCATCTCCCGGCGCTGGAAGCGCTAAAAACGAGTTGAGCGTTTTTGGCTGCCCCTATCCGCTCCTCTCGTAGCGCTTGTTTCTGTAGCGCCAATTACCTTGGTTATTTCGCTGCGCGTATCTTCCTCGAATAGGCCTTCATCTGTACCCGCGGGGGCTCGGAGAGCGTGATCTGCGGTGGTAATATTTATTACCTCTTCCTCTTCTTGACTCGTCGGAAGATATAGAGTGTCTTCGCTTCTGTTTACCGCCACGTCGTGTCTTCTGATGCGCCCTCCTCACTTCCGACTCTCTGGGTGCGATGCCTACGGGCTTAGGCGGCGTCAAATCTACGTTTTCCGCCGTATCCATCTTGCCTTCTTATATCGTCTTAAATAACTCCTTAAATTTGTTAAGCGATTCTCCAAACTTTGATCTCGGTGAATCTAATTTGACCTTTAAGCGGGCCTCTCTGATCTGCAATTGTAGCGGAAGTCGCTTATTTAGCGCTTTCAGTACTTCGAATTTTTGCGTGTTTTCCTTCAACTGCTTCCACATAATACATCCCATGGCGCTGCTCATGTATGTGTTCAAGAGCTCTAGGAATGGGCCTTCGCTTGGCCAGGTCACCTTTTCCGCAATGGTATGGAGCGTATCTTCCCCCTCATATGCCTCGTGCTCCCTCATATACTTCATGAGGTAATCAACGAGACCTTCCTTCGTCACACCCGCGCTCGACAAACTTTGCTTCAGCTCTGGATCAACATGGATCCAGAGATTCGACTCCTTCTCTCCATTGTATATGTCTAAGTATGCGTCGCGCATATCCAGCAAGGCACGGATGTCCTTTACTTTCAGCGTCTTTAGCCAATGCATGACTACCATCTGACATCATTACCTCAGCTTTGTTAAGATTAAGCTCTTGTAGCCCAGGTTTCACATCGTTTTGTTTTGTCAGTGAAGTATGGAAGAATAGGTTTTTCTTTTATATTTAAGTTTTAGTGGTTTGGGTTCGCTTAAGTGAATAACTCAAGGTCTGTAACTGAGTATATATATATACTAGTTGTGACTGTATTTATATTCTACTTGTAACTATATTTATATTTCTATGTTTAGGTAAAAAGAGATAAAAACATCCTAAAATAGTTGTAACCGGTGAAATAAAATACTCCTCCGTAGTTACAAGGAGCTGTATAGAATCTGGTCTCTAAATTTATTAAACTTCATCTTTTCCAAACTCTTTTTAAATAAGTCTGCTAAATTATCATGAGTACCAATTTCTTCAATTTTTATTAGCTTTTCTTCTACTAATTGTTGTATCATAAAATAATTTGTTCCAAGATAGCAAGTCGAATTAGCTGGTGCTTCAGCTTTAGATATATCTCTAGCCGCTTTAGAATCACAAAAAATATATGGAACTTCAATAACTGTCCTAAAACCTTCCACAATCAAATAGAAAATATGTAAAACTTCCTTGACAGAGAGATGTAATGCTAGAAATTCAGATACTCCAGATGAAGTTGCGACCCATTTCATCTTTTTGCACTTCCAAGCTATCAGTACATTATTGAAGAATATAATATAGCCTCCAGTAGACTTAAATTTTTCTTCTTTACAATCTCCAAAGGCTGCGTCTGAATATCACCACAGTTTGTAGTTTTGATATCGTTCAATCTTGATACCCATATGTATCGTATTTACTAAATATCTCAAAATCCTACGGCCCATTCTAAAAAGACCTAACTTAGCTGTACTAATGTTTCTAACTAAGAAATTTACAGCAAAAGAAATGTCTGGCTGGGAGTGGTTGGCAATGTATGATAATTCTCCTACTAACTTATGTAACTTTCGGATTTCAATCTCATTACCTTGAGGAACTTCGGGATTCTCAATCATAGGAGTTACTACTCCCGTATCCTCCTCCGCTTTCAAGTTATATTCTTCAGCTATCTTCAGTATTTTAGACTTATGATGTAACCACAAAATCTGGTTTTCCTGTGCCATTTCTAATCCCACAAATTTGTCTGTTAAACCCGTACAACGTATTTTAAACTTGTTTTTTAGTTTGTCTTCTAACCATGTAATCGACTCCTCCGTATCGGAAGAATACGCTAAATCATCGACGTAAACAACCAGTAATAGTTCCCTATCTTCTTCGTTCAAATAGTAAACTCCTCCTCCGTTAACTGAACTCTTGAAGTTAATCGACTTTAAAAATACATCAATCGTTCTGTACCATATTTTACCACTCTGTGGAATTTCTGCTCTAGACTTAATGCTGAAAACTCAGGAATAATCCGAGTGTGCACAGGTTATAATGAATGCTCCAGTAAAACCTTCCATACTTGTTGGGTACGTTCCAATACTATCAGCAACTAACAACTCAAAAGGGGTTCTAACCCTTTCGGAGTTACTATGTTGCATTTTGGATCGGTCGAATTTTCCTTTTATACACTCTTCGCATAATTCAGTGTCCTTTCCTATTTTTAACCCTTCAACTTTTCCCGGTAGTTTGCTAATACTGGATTCAGCAATGTGGTTTAATCGGGTATGCCAGGTTTTCTCTGACGCTGTAATTGCTATAGACTCGCTGAATGTCATTTCAGCTACACCGTTAAATACGGGAATATGTATAGTAAAATTTGTTTCCGGTTTTTCAATGACGCAGTTGTCATTCTCGAATATAACAATAAAATCTTTCCCTATAAGTCTTGCAACCGAAATTAGGTTTGGAATTCCATCGTGAAAATAAACGTTTTGAATTTCTATTTTTGTTCCGTCATGTGTGGTAAATCCAACCTTACCTTTTTGGCTACAGTTTATTGTTCCGTTTACTGTTACCACTTTTAAAGGTTGGCACATTTCTATTGTTTTGAATAAGTTTCTATCCCCACATAAATGTTCTGGGGCTCCAGAGTCCAAAATAAATGACTTATGCAATTCTTGCTTCTCGTTTACTATCTTCAGAGCTACAAAGCTCACACTGTTTTGTGTTTGCGTATTTTGTGTAGAGGAATTTTGATCTGTGTTGTTAGGTTCTTGGTTGTTCTGTGTCATTAAATCCGGGCTGTTTCTTCTTAAATGTCCATGTTTTCCACATATACAACAAGTGGGACATTTTTTCTTCTGTGAGATAGGTTGCAGTTTGAACATCTATTAGAACGGGCCACAGATGAATACACTGTGGGTTTTTCCGTCGGGCGATACACGCCTTTCTCTACCAAATATCGCATTACCAGGTCAATGCGTTTATCAAATTCTGCACGATCTATAGAGCATGTTTCAAATTCTCTTTTCTAATGGTAGACGAAATCAAACATTCCATGAGAAAACTTATCTAGTAAAAGCATCAGTAAGTTTTTGTAGTCTAATTCATTACCTAGATTTTCCTATTTGCTACATTGTTGAATGAATGTGTTGATCAACCAGTAGTAACTACCTTGAGATCGAAGTTCTGTCATCTTCTTCCTTACTCTGAAGCTTTCCGCTACTTTGTTTCCCAAGAACATTAAATGTAACTTCTTGTAAATTGAATGGGCGTCGTGAAGCTGAACGAGGTGGATGGCCAAGTCGTTGCCTATCGAGGCTGTGATTAAAGACAAGTACTTCGTTTTTTGGGAGGCTACTGATTCTGTACCAATGGCTTCCAGTGGAGTTCCTTCATAAATCCAGTTCCATAGTCCAAGTTCGGATAGATATGTTCTCAACCTCCATTCCCAAAGATGGAAGTGACCATGGAGGTTGAGCGGTGGGAGGTTGAATTTGTTGTCAGAGCTCATGTTTTTCTCTTAGCTTTTAGGCTCTTAACCTGTTATTACAATGAAATATTAAGAAGTAAAGTTTCTTTTGTATTTAAGTTTTAGTGCTTTGGATTCCCTTAAGTGAATAATTCAAGGTCCGTAACTGAATATATACACTAGTTGTGACTGTATTTATATTCTACTTGTAAATATTTTTATATTTCTATGTTTAGGTAAAAAGAGATAAAAGCATCCTAAAATAGTTGTAACCGATGCAATAAAATAATTTCGAGGTCCAGATCACGGAGTCAGGTTTGGCACCTAGTGTTAACCTTAATAAGCACCCATTCAACGAGGACGCTCGGGGATGCTCTACCGCGGTTTTGTACTCCGGATGGGTTAGAGTCTTAGATGACGGACGAGGGGAAACGCCCAAGTCATTCAACGTTGGCCCATCGGCTATACAGATACCACCGACACGGATTTAAAGCTCAGTAGGAAATCTCGATTTAGTTGAGCGAATAAATTCAGGAAACTTCGAAGGCATTGACTTCGGAGAAATGATTAAGCCGCGTCGACATGTCGAAGACATTGCAGACGATAATCTGGGCGATGACCTTCTTCCACAAGTGGAGGAAGTACTCACCCTTCAGGATGAGGAATCCTTGATAAGACGGGCTATTCATGAAAAGATAGATCGCTCGGAGGCCTCAGAGGAGATGGGAATCACATTAAGGAATTTATGCTTGAGTTATTGGGATGTCTTTGCGACGGACCATACTCAAACAAAGATTAGTGGCTTAACAGCAATGCCAGTGTATCCACTGGAAGTTTTTGATTTTTCGTACCCAAGGGTGCGACCAATGTCGACTGAGAAGTCGAACTTCATTAGAGATAAGCTGCTAAGTATGGCAGAAAAAGGATTGGTTACCAAGGTTACAACTACTGAGTTTGGATCCGTAGTGTTTGTAGTACCAAAGAAGGGCAACAAGTTACGAATGGTAGTTGATCTTGTTGATGTTAACAAGATCCTTAGAAGGGATGTTAATTAACTCCCGCATTTAGAAACTTGCTTCGATAACCTTGCAGGTAGCAAGTATTACGAAAGCTTTGATGTGGTATCGGGCTTTGACCAGTTAGGCATAACTGAGGAGGCGAAGAAGTACTTTAATATTGTATCGGAGCATGGGATCTTCCAGCTCCAGTGTGCCCCGATGGGGTATCATAGCACCCCAGTATTCCTGCCAACAGAGGATGGTTGATGAAGTGGTGGGGGAAAGATTGGTTAATCGCCCGAGGAATTGAGTCCTTCAGTGTATCGATGACAGTTTGATGTATGCAGACGACTTCGGAGAATATCTGAAGTTATTGAAAACTTTGTTAAAGAACTTAAGGAAAGCTAGGGTTCGGATTAGCCCATCTAAGTCGATCATATTTGCCAAGGAAATAGTTTATTGTGGCCGAAAGGTGGCAAATGGCAAATGGAATTTTAAAGAGGAACACTATTCACGGATCTTGGATGTGCCAAGACCGGAATATGTTTATCAATTGGCATCAATGATGCATTTGTCTCAGTGGTTATCTCTGGCAATCCCGGAGTTAGCTGAATTGAGGAGTGTTATTATGGAATTTTTCCCTGAAATGAGGGGTAAAAAATCGGAATTGAAAAGAAAAAATGAAAGGATTTCATGAACAGCTGAGCTAACAGCTGCCTTTAGGAAATTCATTAAGACGATTAATATCGCGGCTAAGCAGAAATTGAGTCTGTATGAGAGAACCCAGGATCTTTTGTTGATAACAGATGCTTCTGGCATGTTCTTCAGTTCAATTCTGATGCAAGCCGATTCGTCCGAAAGGAATAAGAAATTGTTAGAGAAAAGGGTGGTTCCGATGATGTTATTTTCTGGGAAGTTCCAGGATTCTCAGGTCAGATGGGGCATTGTGCACAAGGAACTATACCCAACAGTAAAGACTTTTAGTAGGTTTTCATACCTGCTTCCGTTTCACCCTACGCCTATTCAGGTGTACACGGATCATTTGAACCTTAGGGTCATTTTAAAAAAGGGGGGGGTCTGAGATCCACCACGGCCATTTGAATTGATTACAAAGATGAGTCTTAACCTTGCAGCAGGCAGATATAGAGTTACATCATGTCAAAGGAGAGGACAATGTCTTTGTAGATATGCTGTCTCGATGGGCGGCAACGCCCGAGAGAGAAAAGCACAGAGTTGAAGCAATAAGGGTCATGAGGGCGGCGTTACGTCGTGAAAAATCTGAGTCAGATATCTCTCTGGGACCTAAAGTTTCCATGACTTCGAATGAGAAGAATTATTTTCGAAAAATGTTTAAGCACCCTCGGGAAATAAGATAGGATTCCGTTAGGGAATGGCATCCTTTGCTGAGTAAGTATTCGAAAAGCAATTCTTCGGGTGAAGGGTTATATAGTCCGTGGTACTTGGAAGATGAAATTTTCCATGGATTGCAACCCGGTGGTGGGTTGGAGATTAAGATAAAAAAACCTAGCCTAGAGGATGAGTACAGTAGGCTGGCTATGGTAGATACCGAGTCAGCAGTATCTTTGGAAGAAATTAGTAGTTGGGTTTCGTCTCAACGCATGAAGTCAAAAACTACTACACAGGAAGAAGTCAAGTTGGAGATACCTAGGGTTGGTATCGATGTTATTGTGTCGGAGTTACGTCTGTCTCCTAAAAAAGTGAAAGAGAAATTGACATTTGAAGGGACGCAGGCCTTAGTCAAGGATCGCATTTCGAGCTTCAATTCTTACTACGAAAGTTCGTGGGATAGGATTTCTAAAGGAGAATTATTGAATGCTCAGAAGCAGGAATCTCTGGGCGATGGGCTAAAAATTTCGGAGGGGGAGGGGAGAGTGATTATTCCCCAATCATCATTTGAACGCCAGTTGGTGCACATTCATTTGGCTAATAGGCATGGGTCTAGGATCCAGGATGTTCCAGAGGTAAGGCGTTTCAAATAGAAGGTGCCACCTAGTTATGGTGAAAAGGTTTCGGCGGAGACGGTGATGCTTGGTTTAAGGGCCAACTGCATACATTGTAATAGAGCCTCGAAACTGATAAAGTTGAATCTGATAATAGTTATGGAAGCTAGAAGGCCTAAGGAGGTTCTTGTAGCCGACTTTCTATATGTTAATACTAAGGGTTATATCTTAGTAATTACCGATGTTTTTTCTCGATTCTGCTTTCTTTATCATGCACCTAAGGCTGATGCTGGAATAGTTGTTAGAACTCTAGGTAAGTTTCATACTTATTGGAGGTTAGAATCAGAGTTCACTCTAGTTACCGATAGAGGTTCTCATTTTGCCAATAGTTTGTTAGAATTGTTACAGAAGGAGGTTCGATTTACACATAACTACGCGGTGAGTTATGCTAGTTGGATCAATGGGGAGGTAGAAATTGTGCATAGGAAAGGTTTGAGCTTCTTACGAAGTTTGGTCTCAGAGTTGAGATTACAATGGGATCAATGGCCGGATGTATTTGAGTCAGTGATGACTGCAGTTAATGAAATTCCGTTGCCTAGTAGGAAACTTCCTGGCATGAAAGAAGCTCCTAGTGCCAACCTTTTGTTCTTGAATACAGATCCATCTAAGGAATATATCGAGACGGAAGCTTTTTTCAAGATCATTTTTCGGAAAAAAGGGCGAAGAGAACCTGTAATTAATGTCGATAAGGACAGCTTATTATTGTCTTGTATTTAGAATACTAGAAATAGGGAATAGGGGTTTCACCGAACTGTATTTCCTTAAGCTTTTAACAAAACCACTAAAATATAAAGACAAACTTAAAATACACCTCTTCAATATTAGCAACTAGTCAACAGGTTAACAACCAGCAAAAGAATTTTATATTACTTCCCTAAAAAATAAAAAGAATGGGTGATAGTACTTTCAAACTTAACAACCCGCAACAGTATAAAAACTGGGTTATTAAAATTAAAAGCTTCCTTCGTGAAGAGGGTGTTTGGCTCAGAGTTTCTAAAGACGAACCTGGTGATGAACTTTACACGGGCAAGTCAAAAAGATCCCAAGCCAAAATACACACAACTGCAACTAGAATTATTTACCAACATCTTTCAGAAAAGGTAATAGAATCCGTAGGTGACGTTGAAGATCCAAATACTCTCTGGGAGAGAATAAAGGATATGTATTCTGCTGATGACGTCTCAGAAAGAGACAGACTCAGAAACTTACTATTCAACTCACCCGGGAATACAGCTTTAGAAAGGATCAATAACTTCGACGTTAATCAGGCACGTTATCAGGAGATAGCGGGAACTCTTAACGACGAGGACAAGATAGCGTGGATCATGAGGATCCTAAAACATCCTTTAGTAGACTCGTTGCAGCAACAGCTCAGGCTACATACTAATTTAAGAAAATATTATACAATTTTAAAAGAACTGAGGTTCATCGCAGTGAAAATAGACAACAATAAAAAATCTTCTAATAACCATTACTCGCAGTCATCGAAACCAAAAAAGAAGTGTGGAAGATGTTGGAGAACTAACCATGTGACAAAAAAATGCACGGCTAGAACGTATTGTATTCTTTGTAAGTCAGATAAACATTTTGCACCGGCGTGTCCCGGAGAAGGTGGGAACAAAGAAAATAACGAAGCAAACACGAGAAACGTAACTCAGCAAGGAGAAGAAACCCAGCAGTCTGAAAGCTTTGAAATAAGAACACAAAAATCTTACAATTCAGAAGAAGATACGGAAACTGTGTATGATGAAACTGCAGATGTTTTGGTAGAACATGTCCTAAATACAATAGAAAAAGATAAAAATAAAATACCATTCATCGTAGATTCAGGAGCAAGTAGCCACGTTTTACCTAAAAGATATATTAGTAAAGCGTTTGAAATAAAAGATGTTCAAGATGGACACGTAAACGTAGTAGGTGGAACGTTGCCAATAACTAAAAGAGCCTCGTTCAAAATAAAAACGGATATGAATAAGGTTCTCGTTTTGAAAGATGCAATAGTTCTTGATACAGATACTTGTTTAATAAGTTTTGGAAAACTTTTAGAGAAAGATCTCAGAATAAAAACTAAAGATAGGAACATTGTTTTCGTAAATGAGGATAATAAAATAGTTTTAACTGCAAAGAAAGAAGCAAGTAGAGTATTCAAAACAGAAGCAGGATTCATTGATAACGAAAAGATATTTACAATTTCTGAAGTAGAATATTACCACAAACTTTTTGGTCATCCTTCAGTAAATATATTGAAAAATACTTTAAAGTTTCATAATATAAAAATAAAAGTACCTGATATAGTAAGCTGTGAAGTTTGTTCAAAAACGAAACAACAAATAACACCTGTTCATAAACAAAAAGTGTTCAAGGCCAGCAAACCTCTAGAGAGACTGTATTGTGACACTGTATCTTCAACTGTAAGAGGTAAAGCTGGAGGACATTATTTTATTGTCGTTACTGACAGCTTCTCTAAATATAGATATGTAGAGAATTTCAGGTCAAAAGATCGTATTCCAGAAAACTTGATAATATTTTTCAAAAAAGTACAAAGGCTCAGCGAATATAAAATAAAAGAAGTTTATATGGATCAGGGAACTGAATTTAAAAACTCTACTTTGAGAACATACTTTGACCAAGAGGGTATAAGTTTCAGGTTTAGTCCTGTATATCTACCAGAGGCAAACGGCACCGCTGAAAGAGCCAATGGTAGAATACTACAACTTTCTAGAACGCTCATTTACGAGTCGAAACTAGAAAAGAAATACTGGACCTACGCGACTAAATACGCAGCGTTCATCAGCAACAATATATCTACTTCTACAGTTGAAACACCTCCAGTTTTTGTCTTGTTTAAAAGAAAACCACAATTAAACAATCTTTTTATGTTTGGTCAAAAGGTAGTATATAGAATTAAGTAGCCTGAAAATAAGTTTGCAGCAAGATCCAAGAAAGGAATATATGTTGGGGTAAAAAACACTTCAGCAGAGCACATAATATTGGATGACGCTTCAGGAAAAGAAATATTAGCAAGGGATATTCGTCCGTTGACAAATAACCTATATAATAAATATAAAAATGAAAATGAAAATACATTGGATCCACAAGTGCAGTTTGACAACCTCAGAAAGGAGGAGAATACAGAAGTTCCAGAGGACTGGGTTAGAAGGAGCAACAGAAAAAAAAACCTGTAAGAAGATATGTTGCAAAACAAACCCAGCTAACAGCGTTCGTAGAACAAGCTTATTCTTTACTGCTAGATCCAACTCAAAGTATCTTTCTTCTGCAAAAGAAAAAGGGAAAGGTACCTAAAAGTTACTCACAGATAAAAAGATACGAAGACAGCAAACACTGGTATCAAGCTTATGATAAAGAGCTGGTAAAACTGGAAACAATAGGCGGCTTTTCAAAAATTCCAATACAACAAAAACCACAGGAAGCTGAAGTCTTGAACCTCGTTGAACTTTACTCTAAGAAATATGACAACGTTCAAAAAAGCATATTTATAAGGTGCGTATAACTGCGAACGGAAAATTTAGCAGGGCACTTCAACCGACGTATAGTCCAGTAACCAACTTTGAGTGCGTCAGGATGTTTTTCTCAAAAGTGGCACAAAGTAGCTTGCATATCTTTCAACTAGATGTATCTACAGCGTACCTAAACGCTAAATTAGAAACAAAAAGATACTATATCCTCCCTCAAAAATACTTCAAGGATCGGGAGAATTTTTATTGGCAAAGCGAGAAGGCGTTATATGGTCTAAAAGAGTCAGCAAGATGTTGGTATGAGCTTCTGGATTTACGTCTCAGGGAGCTAGGCTTCATCAAATGCCTTATTGAGACCACCATGTACCGATTTGATCAGGATGGCGATGAAGTGTTTCTTATTATATACGTCGATGATATTCTTTTTGCTTGTCAAAATCCGAAGAATGGTAATGCACTATTCAACAAATTTAAACAGATCTTCGAGATCAAACATACTGATAATTCCGAGAAGTTCATAGGTTTCGAGATTAAGAAAACATCGAGATGTTATTATCTACATATAAAAAATTATATTGAAACAAAAGCGATCACATACGAAGTCGAGAATTCAAAATTCGTTGGGATCCCACATCAATCAGGGTTATATTATGAGCCCACAGAATCGAAGATTGATCCAAAATACTTTCAGTCGATAATAGGAACACTACTATTTGCAGCGAGAACATGTCGTCCCGATATCGCATGGGCAGTCAATCGACTTTCGGTCTTCTCGAAAGCACCAGGAATA
The DNA here is from genome assembly GCA_015227615.1 of Labyrinthula sp. Ha. Taxonomy (NCBI): domain Eukaryota; class Bigyra; order Labyrinthulida; family Labyrinthulaceae; genus Labyrinthula; species Labyrinthula sp. Ha. The sequence goes on from JAALGZ010000076.1 coordinate 44,220, forward strand.
GAACATTTAAGACAAGCAAAACGAATACTTAAATATATTTTACACTCAAAACAACTGGCGCTATCATTTAAAAGAGACATTAACAAAACGAAAATAGAGGTTTATTGTGACGCTAGTTGGAAAAACGTGCCAGCTAATATGGCGTCTATTGACGGCCATATTATTCTCTTGAACGGAACTCCGATTATTTGGAAAACAAAGAAACAAGATCTCGTAGCTCAGTCGAGTACAGAGGTAGAAACCATAGGAGTTGCAAGAGGTGTGTCAATTTTGAAATGGCGCACAAATATTCTGAAGTTTTTGAGGATGAAAACACCTGAAGTTACAGTATTTTCAGACAACCAAGGTGCAATAAAGTTACTAGAAGGACAAACAATTAGCGGAAGAAGTCGTCATATCGACATAAAATATTTTGTTACACGCTTTGAACTGAAAAGAAATAGTTGGAAAATAAAATACACTGAAGCAGGAAAAAATTTAGCGGATATATTTACGAAACCGGTCAATAAAGTTATCTTCAAAAACATAGTTCAAAAGTTAATGGACACACTAAAGTAAATTAAGAAATAGAAAATACAAGTTACAAGTAAAGTTACAAGTTAACTCAAGAAAAAATACAAGAAAAGTTACAAGTAAAATCAAGAAAAGATACAAAAAAGTTACAAGTCAAGTCAATAAAAAATACGTTTACACCATAGGAGCTATGAAGAGTGGGGAAGTATGAGCATATTGTCTTGTATTTAGAATACTAGAAATAGGGAATAGGGGTTTCACCGAACTGTATTTTCTTAAGCTTTTAACAAAACCACTAAAATATAAAGACAAACTTAAAATACACCTCTTCAATATTAGCAACTAGTCAACACTTATACCGTCTGTCAAAAGAGTTTCGTCGTGAGCTAGAAGAGATACATAGTCAGGTGGCTGACTAAGTATCGCTCATGAAGAAGAAAAGAAACTATTATTGAAACAAACGCCAGAAACGAGTCGATAAGGCATATATTCAGTATGTGCCTTGCGATTGGTGTTTATTAAGTTCGAAGAATACACCTAGAGAGAATAATAAGGTAAAGTTAACTTGGTCAGGACCAGATAGTGTTATTGAATTGCTCTCATCTAACGTGTGTAAAGTAAGGTTGTTAAATGGAGAAACCCAAATTGTGCATGTAAGTCGTTTAGACTTCTAGGAACCGGATGACTTTGTGCCTGATGATTCACTCAGGAAACTTTTTAAAAAAAATTGGGAGAGTTGGAGGTTCAGAAATTCCTCGAAGCTAGATGTTTGAAGGATGAGTACCTTGTTAGAGTTCGATGGAGGGGATTTGAATCTATATATGATACATGGCAGCCGTTGCTTACCATGTATCGAGATGTTAAGGAACTTGTGCTTAAGTTTTTATCGGAATAACGAGTTCCCATTAGGAAGAAGCAACTTCGGAGACAGGCCCAGGAGTGGCTTGGTCGGAAGTTTTCTGTGGAAATTAATGCATCATGAGTTGGGAGATTCCGACCGAGTTTGTTGCACTATCTGAAAGATGAGGAGGACACCAGTCTGTGGGAAACCCTCCCTGCTAGGAGATGTTTTGTGTCAGACTGGAAGAAAGAGGATCATGAGTTGCTTAGGAATTTGATTCTCAAATTTGGTATGGGAAGTTTTATTCAATTCGCGAAGTATATGCCTTACAAACCTAAAGCAATGGTTTACTCGTATTTGCAGAGGAAACTTCAGAGAAGGAACTTGGCGCCGTTGAGGGGTCAATTCATTGATATTAATTCTGGAAAAGAAACCCGTGAGAGGTTTTCTTTGAAGGAATTAGTGTTTAATAGGAGAGTGGAGTCGTTGAGTTCGGCGAAGACATTTCGGAAGGAGACTTGTCCGCAAGGAGTAAGTCAAATGTAAAGGAACGATTTCGAACGAAGGAAAAAGGAAGTTGAAACTATGGTCAAAAGCTGTGAAGATAGTATTATTAAACTTTATCAAAATCCGGTGTCGAGAGCTGGGATGAAATGTATGTATCTCTTTTACTCACTAGAACTAAGTAGTAATAGTTACCTACACGAAGTCTTGGACAAAGAATACCCTAAAGAGTTGATTTCAGAAATTGAAGGTATACTTGTTACTCCAGTGGAGTGCGAGTTATCTGGGGAAGTCTTGCCACAGAATTTGTGCGTGTACAAACTTTTGCGCTTAGACGTCTTTGTGGCAATTTATGTTTAGTTGGTTTTGAAGGAAGTCCTTTTTGGACAAGAAATTGCGTCCCACCTCGGGATACGCTCTGGTTTACTAAAACTTACAAAGTCGGCAATTTTGATGGAGTGGCCTGGGGATAAGGTGGATTTGTTACTGATGGATCATCCCTGGGCAATTGGACAGGAAAACCCAATCAGAGGATTGAGGGTTCCGCACGCGCAGAAACCCGACTCGCAAGTTTTAAGCTTGAATTTTGAAACTTTGAAGGCTTCCTTCATTGCCGTTTGGGTAATAGATCGAACTTGGGAATTGACTTTGAATGAAATGTTTGATAGGGGATATTTACTCGTTCATATCATTGAATGGATAAAGTTGGCGCCGAGTGGTAGAATTAGAACATTATTGGAATATTATTACCAACACTCAGCTGAAGCTTTGTTAATTTTTGTCCGAAAGGATGAACGCTTGGTAACAAGTGTTGTTGAGAAAATCGAATTATTACGAGAGGAAAAGGTGATCTTTGCAGATCGTTTGGTTGAAGGAGTTAAGCCTCGGAAAGCTTATGAATTGTTTTAAAAGATATTTTCGAAACGGTACCTCAAGGTTGAATTGTTCGCAAGGTGTGCAAATCTGAAATCCGGATGGATTCAGATTGAACTAGAAGTCGACCCTCGAGTCTCTGATTTAGTTTTTGGGTGCTGCAGACCTAAGAAATCATTGGCTGAAAAGACTAGTGAACAACCTTTTAGAAGAAGAGGAGGGGGATGTGTGAAACTTATTCTTCGTTCATATTTTGTGCTATTAAATAGAGTTAGTATAGTATTTGAGATTGTAATATTGAGTTACCCATATTTTCCGAGGGTAAAAGTAGGTAGTTTAGATAGTGGCTGTTTGAGCCATAAAAGAAGATTTAACGTCGAATCTAAAGGTAAAATAAAAGATTGTTGTATTCGTTTCTCCGAATATTAGGATAACAATCACTTTGTAGTGCTTTAAACCTTTCGAAAATTGATTCTTTGTTTTGAACTAGATAACTTAACTTCTTCTAAGCTCGTTTGAGAGCACTTGTTTGTATCTTTCACTCTGAATTTGTAACCCTTTCGCGAGTCACTTTCTCGGGCAATCTTGTGTTGAAGTTATTAGTTACCCGTCTTCTGATAAAATACTAAATTTTTTTGCAGTATAGTGCAATGCAACTTTTATAAATTCTATGCTGTTTTGGGCAAAATTATCGAATTTTTGGTTTGCTGTTTCCCAAAATGGCAAGAGATCATGTTTTCCAATATATTTCATAAGATATTCCATTAAAGCTAAATCTGTCTTTCCCTTATCCAAAACAGTTTTGTCGTTTTCTTTTTGCAAGGAAATTAGATTAAATCTATCAGAACTATGATATGTCGAAGTTAGTTTTTCAATGGAACAGTCTGTAGCTGTAGAGTGGCATTCATTATGACTATCCCAGTCTTGCGTCCCGTTATAGTAGACCATTTGAAATATAATGGGGTACGAGTTTTCTTGAATTGACTGTTGTTGGTGACTTTCTATAATTGAAATTTCATATTTCCTCATTCTTAGTAGCATTTTATTATGTTTACTGCTTTGATGCTCTATGTGCAAAATAAGAAATGGTCTTGTTTTAGACTGCAGCAAAATGTCGGCTCTAGTATCTCCTACCAGTTCAGCTGGAACATTTTCTGTTGTAATAATATAAAGATTGTCGGACGAAAGATTTTCTGTATTCATATAATTTTTAACTTCCCTAGGAAGATGTTTGTCCAAAATTCTCTCCTTCTGTGTTTATTTTCTAAAGAGTATTTAAAGAGTTGATCATGTTTTGCATTGTTATAAGTAGCATCAAATCTACTGTAATTTTCTTCTTTCCTCGATTTTCACGTTTTTGGCATATGTTAATATTTTGGTTAAGATACTACATTACTGCATATTTTGTAGAACCTACACTAAGCTGTTAAGTGTCAATTATAAATGAACTAAACTAATATTGGCTTTGTTGCATCAATAGCATTTTTGCTATATTGCCCCTTACCCCAAAATATTGGTTTAAGCGATACGCATAGATTTACGTTTGCAAATTTCAAACATTTTGTTCAACAATTGAGACTTGATGGTCATTTCATTTTTCATATTATCTTTATTCCTTGATAGAAATTTACGACCAAAAGAATTCTTAAATCTGAAGAAAGTGATTTCTACAGATTCTGTTGTACCATATTCATTCTTATTCCTCCATGCGTGATGATCTTTGTTTTGTTGATATGTAGCACTATGCTGACGTTCGGTTTTTGCCTTTTGAGCGGTCAGATTAATTGCTGGATGAATTGTTGGCTTAATGCCCTTTTTGCGTAACATCTTGTATATATTTCCCCACCATACCCTGGATCATCAAGTAGTTCTTTGGTTTTGACATTTTTGGTCAGATCTTTAACCTGTGATCTATCATCTTTCTTATGATCAGTAGTGGAATTGACAACAATCTTATCATTGTCACCAACGGCTATATGCAACTTTTTCCATATTTTACGTATATAATGAAGACCATGTTTATTTTCTAACCACTCATTACCTGTTTAGGTTTGAATCCAAGTGGTATCAATAGATATGTGGTTAAATTCCTTATCTGAATCACCAAGTAAAGATCTAAGATCTAAACTCTTACCACGTCTACTTAAAGTGGTGTAATCTGGATAAGTAATTTGTAAACCTGATATCTCAAAAATCCAATTAATGAATCCTTGGCGTTACCTTAGCTTGAGTTTAAACAAATATCTAATTTGCAAACAAACAAGAATAGCTTGATCACAATATTTTCTTTGACCTCCACGTTTTTTACCGTTGTTATTTTGTTCATGCCAATTCTCTCCTAAATTTTTTGAGACTACAAAATCTACACAACCTTTCTTACGCAAAATATTATTTTATTCAGGCCAATTGATGATTTTAAATTTAGAGTGTTTTCTGGAATTACTAAATGGTTTTTTCTTTGGAGTGTGTATGTGTTATCTGAGCCAAATGGATATGCCAGCAGCATACGAACTTACATGATTTTTTGCATAGCTCAAATATTCATGCAACAAAGCCACAAATTATTATACTAAAGTCTGTATATTGCTTGGGAGCACTATTTGGGACAAAAAGAACTGTAAAAGGTTCTAATCAGTTATTTGTCGTCATTTCCTCATTGATTTCTTGTTCATCTTGAGAATAAATATATATTGTTTTCTAGTGTGAACAGGTTGCGTTGAACGCCTCAGCCCGCTCTGTATATGCGACAGTATTGAATTTTTCGTTTTATCACAGGATGGCATTACCCTCGTAAACCAAACAGATGCATCACTGTGTTGGAAGAAACGTGGAAACCTAAGGCGCATTTCCAGTAAGTTCCGATAATTTTCGTTAAATTCCGGTAATGAATGTTACGCACACAACCGGAACCGGGTTTTTATACGCTGGCGTATAAGATATCTTTTTCCGTTAGGGATTGTAGGGGGGTTTTAAGGCGATAGGAAAATGGCGTACCGGCAGTAATTTTTAGTGGAATTCAATAAAACTTAACGGAAGATTAATAGCAGAACTTCAATTCCCAATTCTCTGAGCCCAAAATTGGCGAAAACAATAAGCAAGAAATTACAAGTATAAAAACAGATATCCCTATCCTTCCCAAAGAGTAATTAGATCTCCAACAAACAAGCCAAAGCGAAACAAGCGACAGTTGGATCAATTACAAAGGTTCTACACCAGAAGAGATGTTTGAAGTTGCGAAGAACGTAAGTGCTAACCGATTTAGACTTAGGAAATAGTCCTCCCACAGCTTTTCTGAAGATGAAACTAAAAGAATCTTTAGATTTAGTAAAAAAATGATGCGTAGATGTAAAATAAAATGTACGTCCTCTAAAAATTGTACTTTTGAGTTAAACGTTAAGTTTGATCTCAAATTAGGAAAATACATTTTCCAAGTAAAATGCTTAGAACACACAGGACATGAAGTACAAGTAAAAAAAATGAAAGAAAATTTCAATCAGATTTAAAACCAGAAGAAGTAAGAATGTTAAAGTACCTTGGAGTTGCTGACACTCCCTTAAGTTCAGTGGAAGTGGCACTTCATCGGGAATTTCCAGGGATTTACTTTGAAAAAACTTTAATTTTGCGTCAATTAAAGAAGGCTAGAGAAGAAGGAAGAGATTCAGAAGATACTAATATTCAAATTTTAATTAAAACAGGTAAAAGATGTCTAAGTAATGGAGGAAACTTTGAACTTTACTACTCAAATGACACAGAAGGTAGACCTAGGCTAAAAGGTTTAACATTTCAAGAACAACTACAAGTAAAATTAAAAAATATTTATTCGGGGTCAATACAAATTGACACCACCCATGGTTTGTCACGCTATATTTTTGTAGCAATGTTTCCCGTGGGAGTTGATTGCTTCATGAAAACTGTTAATTTCGGTTGTACATTAATGCAAACCGAAAACCATGAGCAAGTCATCAGAGGATTGAAAGATCTTGGTCTTGAACACACAGAAGTTATGATGAGCGATGGTTCCTTGGCCTTAGCAAAAGCAGCAAAACTTCTTGGAGCTGAACATGTGAGATGTGTTAAACATTTTGCTGCATCTTTTTCTTCTGGAGCAAAGGGATTAAGAGGTCCGTATGTAAGTGACTTCCTTGATCGTGTCAACCAGGCTGTGAGGGAGGATTTTCATACAAATGAAAAACTGGATGCCCATCTTCAGAAGCTAAACTTTGATTTTCAAGAACCCGAACAGCAACAATTCCTAAAAAATATTAAAGTACAGAAAGAAACCATGCGTTGGACCTATGTAAAAGAAAAGTAACATTTGGTCATCTTTCTACTCAACGTGTTGAAGGGTTTCATGCTAAATTTAAAGGTAGTGGTCAACTTTCATCTAAACAAAAAGTTGGACAATTGATTAACTAATCAGTTTCCATAAAAAACGAGTTGTTGATTATACAATTCTACTTTGAAAAAGTTGAAAAAACTAATTTCCAAAGGAGAAGATATTTCTGAGGAAGTTGATAAGATGTTGACCAGAGAAATTAAGAAAGTGACTGGATGCTTCATTGTTGCTGATAATGGAGACAGGACCTATATTGTCTCAGAAACAGAGAATGATGTTTCTAGATTATATAATGTTGAAGTGAGAGATATCAATGGCTGGGTTCATCCTGAATGCACTTCCTCTACATGGACTAAATTGAAACAACCTTGTCGTCACTATGCTAGAATCTGTGTCAGATTAAAAAGAAATTATATTGACAAAGTAAATCTATTGCCTAGATGGCGTTTTCAAGAATATCCTCTTCATGAAGTTGCACTAAAGGAACTTGGACGATCAACAACCTCTGAAGAAGGAGTTTTAAATTTCAATGTGAAAGTTCCTGGCTTTAAAGATTTGAAAGTTCCAAAGAAACCTGGTGTAAGATTTTCCATGCTCAAGACAGCATGCAGGGACTTATGTGAAGAATTTCAACATATTACAGATGAGGGTTGGCGAAAAGCATATGCAACTGTCATAAAAATGACAGAAGTATTGAAACAAAATGCATATGGTGACTTTTCCGATGTGGATATATCACTCTCTCAACATTCGGGATCAACAATCTTATCACCGAGAAAGAGGAAGATGCGAAGAAAAAACAGTATAGTTACAAGTCAAAGTCGCTTGAACTTTAACACTTGAGTAGGTTTTCCTATATAGTACTCACCTACAACTTTTTCTTCTAGCAACTCCGTTTTCTCGTGCGAAGTTTCCTACATAGTACTCACTTCACAACAACCTCGATCAACATCTTCATTGTAATTAAGTAGAAACCCTTCAAACACGTCTTCGTAAAACCAAATAGAGTATATTGAATTGAAAACCATGTACCTCATGATCAACCACGGAATTATTTTATACATCGTGGGATAGTAAATGTGTGTAAGAACTGCTAGATGATCAACCACGGAATTATTTTATGCATCGTGGCTTAGCTTCTATATATATCTTAAAGGCCGTTCAATAGATCAGTTTTGAAACTTTTCATCCAACGGCCCTATAAAATAAGAAAATTCTGATCCCTGTGCCAACCCTCAATACATCTTTCTTCTTGAAACCTGAAAGAATTTAGAAGAAAAAACCTCTACATAAACCCCAAGCAAGGGTTCTGGATCTGGTTAGTTCATAGTTGATTCCTGAACCATAGACATATCTGGTTCATATATATATAAAGAATGTATTGTTTTCTTGTTCACTTCTTTGATCCTTGGTCTTGTTCAGCTGTAACTTTTGTATTTTTAAATCTGGTTCTTAAAACTTCTAATTCTTCGAAAAAGGTTTCAATCTCCATATCTCTGTTTCCAACTTGGACTATATATATATGGTTCATATAAATAAAGAATTTATTGTTTTCTTCTTCACGTAGTCAATCCTTCGGGTTCTTCTGCTTTAACTGTTTTCTCTGTAAATCCATATGTCGAAAGTTCTAAATCTTCAAAATTGGTTTGAATTTCCATTTCAATGTCTTCAGCTTGATCTATGTGTGTAACTGGTTCATTTAAATAAAGTTTTTTTGTTTTCTTCTTCACCTGATCAATCCTTGAGCTTCATTGGATATTTATTATCCATTTGCAATTTTAATTGTAATTGTTGGTTTTTTGATTTTTTATTTTGGGCAATTGTGGTATTGGTAGAATTGGAAGAGTGGCGTATTATACGCCAGCGTAGATAAATATTATTCTAACTGCTTAATAAGAAATATTTTATTCCGCAACTATATTGCTGAAAAAACTATGATTTAAGCCCTTGATTTATTTCCAGAATATTATATTTAGTACAAGTGCTTTCTTTGAGTATTTTAAACAATGATTCTAAAATCCCGGACAAAGTTTTTGCCACAGATGTTGAGGCTGAAGGACAAAGTAGGATGCCTATCTATCAACGGAGAAACAGTTGCAAAGTAAGAAGAAGTGATGAAACTTTTTGTTCAATCTAATTCAAAAAAATTTACGAGTTGTATGTTCATGCTCTGAACTTAATGGACAGAATAAAATTCATTTTTGCCAACAGAGGATTCTTGAGAGTAATGTAGTTCTTGAAGTTTTTGTAGACGCAAAGACATAAAGATATTTTAATAATCTTATATTTGGTAAGATTTGTTGAACTATATTTGGAAAAGTTGATCTATTTAAGCATTTGTATGAAAAGCTCCCGCATCATCTTATTTTGTAGGTGAACTCTACTGTCTTAATGAACGCTCAATTGATGCAGATCATAAACGCAAAAGCGCACAAAGACTCAGGAAACGTTATGTATTCGTTTTCTTGGTTTCTCCAGAGGGATATTTTTCCAGTTAAACAATAAGAACAATATAAAACTATGTTTTCTTTTGCAATTGAGTTCAGGCATACATTAATTATGAGTCTTGGTTAGGAGCAGTGAGATGAAGATTAGGAATAGTACTTTAGGTATGTCTTCATCCTTTGTTTAGACTTCATAAACATCTTTCTATATTCTTTTTGTGATGAATATGTTATGTTTGCTCCCATCAAGCTTTAGCAACCCAATTGATTTCACGTGCTTCTTCAGCTACAGAGGTTCAGGTTGACAACAGCTAAATAAAAAAAGTAAATACTTGAAATTTTCAACCCTTCAAATTTCTGCCAGTATTTAAACCTCGCGTGGGTGTGTTCTGTTGTTTTTGTTCTAAAAACGGTCCTGGTTTTGGGGAATTCTTGGTTCGGGAAAATTTCTTCGGCGAGAAGAGCGAGACACCTCAAGGTTTATTGTCTCTCTCGTTTCTAGTATCGTTTTGACAAAAATGACTTGGTATCTTCTCTATAAGCTCTCGTTTCCCGGAATATCTTACAAATTCCTCATTTCTCGATACTCAACTATGGACCCTGTTTTCGACATTTGATTTTGATTGGAAAGAGTAATAGAGAGTAATGCCACATCGTGATAATAAAGAAAAATGTACACTTCTGCTGAAAAGGGTATAGCAGGGAAATGATTTCAATTACAGTGAGAAGGATGAGAATTTTTCAAAGCATTTCATATATAGTTTAGTTTACGTTAAGAATCTACATATATATGCACAATACTCGGTGAAACGAGGCTATCTCTCCGAAAACAAAAAAAAACGAGTCTCTTTGCCAGAACAAAATATTAATTCTGCTTCAAATTATTACGAAAGAAACCTTTATTTATTGCATTTACTAAGGAGCTAATAAGTCTTACAGAACCATCATCTCTCCGGTTGATTGTGCTTCCTTGTCGTTCTGTAAAGCAAAGTATAAGACCTAGCCGCATGCAATAATTCGACCTGGATCTTGAAAAACAAATTCTTTTGATGGCTAACAAACTCATCTTTTCTGGTCTGTACAGGTTCTTTTAATCCTTTTTATTATCCACTAACCATGGAAGGGCTTTGGCGCCCATTACCCTGTGTATGGTAATAATTTCCTAGTCATTGACACTGGGCCAAAGACATATGTCAGTTAAATCATCTTTTCTTACTCTGTATTATCACTAATGGATAGAGTGCTTCAAAATTTTGAATAAGCTTTTCATATCAAAAAGGTTTTTATTGGTTTACCCGGGGTAAAGTATTCAAAAACCCAGGATTGTTAGTACAAAGGGGATAAACTTATTCTAAAGAATGTTTATTGTGGCTATTTTTCTCACTTATTCCAAGTTCAAAGTGATATTCTTGCTTTTGAAACTTAAAAATCTTAATCCTAAATTAATAAAACGTATTTAGTAGCATTCTAAATTTGAATAATAATTTTCTGTTATTTCAGAAATATTTAGTACATTCTTGGCAGAATCTACTTTTCAATTCACATTATTTAATGTGAGAATACATTCTTGAAGTACTCAAACATGCAGTAAGAGCCCAAAATATATACCAACTGAAACACATCAAAAAAGAAGATATAGAGACGAACTATGCAAGCAACTGGTAAGCAATCTACAAAAAAAGTAAGCGCTTCACAGTTAGAAGCAGAAGAAGTTGAAGTAGAAAAAAGATTGAAGTTGAAGAAGAATCAGAGAAGATCGAGGAAAGCATTCTACAGTGGAATTGAGATCAAAGGAAATTTAAATTCAGAAAGAAACAGCAGCAAGTTGAAAGTTCTAAAATTTCTCAAAAAAATGCCTACGTATGTTTTAGAAGGATTTGATAAAGTTAACATTGTATAAACTTTAACTAAATAAGAATTGGTTCTCGTATTTTCTATCTTCATATGTACTCATATTTATTGTCGTTTTATATGTGTCCCTGTTATGGCAGAGAAACAACCTTCTTTTATGCTAAAAGTGGAGTTACCGTTAGGAGACCTATATTCTTAGAGAAACTTCTTACTAGAACAACCAAACTACTATTCATCAAATTATTGAAATCCTATATACCTTCATTTCTACCATTCTTTTTTCTATTGTTAGAGTTGTTGACTTTCTTCCTACTAAATAGGTCTGGTCCCTGGGTGAATCACAACTACGTGTAATATTTAACACCTCTCTGGACTGCATACGGTAAAGTATGTGCAAAGTTTTGGCTATTTCATTAAGTAGCACTAAAAAAAGCAAAATCCAACCAGAAAAAGAGATCGTCTAAAAATTGGAAAGGACAACAGTCACTTTTTCTTTTTTTATAGGATAAAGATAATCGCAAAGCAACAGTTAACTGGCCGGAATAGTTAAAGACGATATAGATAAAAATATATAAGTATTTAAAAGAGTTGTTTTTGTTTTACAGTCAAAACAAGAATAAATACAAAATCAAAACAAGAATTTCTCAAATCAACGGAAAATTAAGTAAAGAACGAGAAAAAGAAATAAATTCAGCTTTGCACAGAATACAATAGAAGAAAAAGAAGTTTTAGACCCAGTTGAAGATTTTTCAAATTGAATGAAGTGTATTAACCTTGTTGATAATGATAATTTTAACCTAAAAATCCCATCAGCGTTGGATATAATGACAATCAAAAAAGAAAGATACAAATAGAGAAGATTAAGCCGCAGAAAGCAGCGGGAAAACCAGAAATGATTTCTATAAATCTTTTAAGAAGCATCCAACGGATCAGCAAAAAAGAATCTGTAGAATTTGTAGCCGCGAGGTTTCTTATAAAGACAGTACTACCTCCACGATTTATCATATTCAAAACAGCTGTATTCGAGAACGAAAGGAATATAAGTAAGCATTACAAGGTTCTTTTTTAAAATTACGGGCTCACAAAAGCTAGGTAATGCTGTATATTCTAACGATCAAAGAACGAAAGTGAAGAGCTATCTTTTTCTGCTCAAAAAGTTGATATGAATAAATATCAGCTACCATTGATCCATTATTTTAAAGATGGCATTGTAGATACGTTCAGAGTTTCCTGCATAATTTTAAAGGATCTTCAACAAAAAAATTCAAGACAGCCTTTATTAAAGATCACGCAGTTTTATTTGATGTTGTTGTTGTCGCCTCATTCAAGAAGCAGGCTGAAGATGGAAGCATTTGCCTAACTACTGATGGATGGTTGTTGAGAGAAGATCTGTTGTTGAATAATATTTTAACTTTTAAATAGTCTGGCTTGGTATCATATCGAAATAAAATACCAAGCTTACACTCAAACTACAAGCTACATATATATGCAAACAGCAAAAATAGTTACTGGTTTCTGTACTCTGTGTTAACTCCGCCTTCTTCCAACATTTTCATGTCTTGCATCCAAAACTCTCTTGTAACTAAATACCACTTTCTTTCAACCCGTTTCATTAAAGAATCTGCCTTATTTTATCCCTCTGGATGTATTATATTTTCCACTTTTCATTTTCCAATATTTTTTACAGGAGAAGTATTCGATGTCCAATTGCTTTATATTGGAGAAGAATTCTTTTACGGACAACCTGTTTGCAGCTCTTTTGTAATTTGAGTACAAAATTACTTTGCTCAGCTTGATGTTCAAGAACTCTAAGTTAATCTTCATCCATTTTAGTCCTTTGATCATTAAACTACAGGCCAAAATTTCTGCTTCTGTTGAACTGGTGCTTACTAGTTTTTGCTTTTTTGTCTTGAATAATATTGCGTTCTTATTTATTTTTTTAATATAACCCGAGACACTATGTCTTTCAACGAGAGTCGCATAAGAGGCGTCAGAAAAGCCTCTACTTCATATTTCTCGGCCGTTTTCGGGTATTTTAGCCCTAAAAATTTGGTATTTAGAAGGGATTTTATGTATTTTTTTGCAGCGTTTAAGTGAGAGACTAAAGGTTTTGAACTTTGGTATGCCAACATATTGGTCTGAAATGAAATATATGGTCTGCAAACTATGCTAATATAAGTCAGGGATCCAACCAGACTTTGATATTTACGTTTAAGTTCCAACGGTTTACTTTCCATTTCTTGATCAATATATTGGTTGATTATGTGAGGTGTCTGTATAGAAAGGACTTCCTGTGGTTCAAAACTTTCATCTATTGTTAAATATACCCTGTACCAGTTAAAAATATATATTTTTCATTCTGTTAGATCTCAAAGCCGACGTAATTATCAATATTCAAAGTATTCTTTACTTCATATTGTCGTTTTAGTTCGTTTAAGACCCAGTCAAGGTTATGTTGTTCTTTAGCTCCAAACAGAATATCAACATCATAGAATAAAGCTAAAATATTTCTCTTTTCATGGTAGAAAAGAGTGCTTTCCTTTTAAGTTTACTCTAAAGTTGAGTTCTTCAAGTTTTTTTTTGTAATTTCGTTACACCAATAAAGTGAAGATTCTTTTAGGTCGTAAATGGCTTGAGAGCACTTCCAGATCTTGTCAGGAAACAACTTTCTTAACCTCATTGGTAAATAGTAGTAGTAGAATTTATCTAATTTTGCGTTTAAAAATGTGTTTCCAATGTCAGTTGCTTAAAAACCATGTTTTTGCTAGCAATTGTGAACAGAAACATCCTAATTAGCTCTAAACGAGCCATAGGAGAGTAAAACTTCAAATATTCTTCCTGTAAGTCGCCTCTTGCGACAAATCTACATTTAAAAACTTGTTTTTTTAGTTACATTGTCATGTTTTTTAGAAAAAAGTTCCATGATTGGAATGATTTTTCCCCAGAACCTTCAGCTTTTGGCATTAAAACCATCTTCCCAATGTCAATTAATTTAGTTAATTCTTTTTCGTAGGCTCTAAACCAATCTTCTGAAGATGGTTTAGAGTTAATTTGAAAATAATTTCTCTGAATTGAGTTGTCTTTTTTAACTGCTGCAGCAGCAAAGCCAATTAAGTTTGGTTGCTCAAAAAGAAAGTTTACATCTTCAAACAAAAACATTGTGCCACCATTGACCACGTCAGCGTAGGTTCAACGCAGAGGTGATTTGATGACTTTAGTAGATCTTCTTAAAAACTGTTTTTTTTTCTGGCAATAAAGTATTTACAATATTGTTGTTATTATGTTCTTTATTATTATCTTTTTCAGAACCTGCAGTTTCAACCTCAGGTGAATTTTGTACTGAATTTTCAACCGAGTGTTCCGACTGGTTCTCAGTTTGATGTGATTCAGTACATGAAGAGTTCTCATTGGTTAAAGCTGGTGGCACAAAAATATTATTCGGTTCAATTGGTTCATATAAAGATTCGTCACTGAATTGTGACACCTTGAAGTTTCGAGATTTTATTAATTCCCGTTTATGCTTGGTGAGAGTTAAAGCTTCTCCTGTCTTATGGTTGTAACCTAGAAAAAGTCCAAATTCACCTCTTTGTTCAACTTTGTTACTGAAATTTTTAAGGACAGCCACATCTGCACCGAGTATTACTAGTTTGTTAAATTCAGGTTTTCCTTTAAAGATTTTTTCGTAAGCGGAAATTAATCTTGTACCTTCAGTGACACGGTTTGTAATTTATACAGAGTAATAAGCTGCAAAATCTGAATACAGTGAAACATCTAAATCTGTAGCATTGATAAACTTTCTGATTTTTTGTAAAATGATCTGGTTACTTCTTTCTGCTATACCATTGTGTTCAAGTACTCCCGGAGCAGAAACTGTAAATTCAATACCTTGATTGTTACAAAAATTGATTGAATGTTAATTGTATAACTCCGTACCTTGATCTGAATGTGTCTTTTCAATTCTAATACCATTTTTCATCTGAAACCATTTGAAAAAAATAATTATTTTGTAAACAATATCGCCTTTTTACGGTAACGGTAAATGAATCTGTACCTAGAATTAATCTCGGTTACTAAAAGAAATCACTAATTACCAGCTCTACTGGTAGTAAGTATTTCAACAAAGTCCATATCAGAAAATTCTCCGTCATTTCCGGGAAAAGCCACTTGGTTTTTCCTTTTAATAATAGCATGTTTAATATTGTTCAGCTCACACGTCTTACATTTAAAGCTCAAGAGTTGACTTGATGCATATTGATACCCGTAATATTGTAAAGTAATCTTGAAATTTTCGATACCTTGGTGCCCAAACAAGCTATGCAAATAGCTAAGTTTGTCCTCTTTGACAACTGTATTTGCAATTAATGGTCCGGAAACAGTTTTCTCAATATTGTCTGTATTACTTATATATTTTAGTAAGAATAAGTTTGCTATGTTCTTTTGAGAGATACATAGTAAATTATCATTTTTAAAAATAGAAATAGTATCTTTTTTTCTGTCATAGAAAGTCCTTTTGATAATAGACCTGCCATTGAAACTAAAAGACATTTAGTTTTCCAAATATGTAAACATCTTTTAAGATAATAGGGAATGTGTTGTCTAAGTTACCTTTAAGCGTTCCGTTAGATGTGCTTTTGTAAATCATGTCTCCAGTTGCTCCTACTAACTTTGGAATATTTAAATTTTCTAAATCACAAAGTAAACGACCATGCTTGTTACCACAAATATGATAGCTTGCAACTGAATCTAAGATCAAAAAATCATTTGAAGTTTTTTCTTGAATTTTTAAAATTTTAAAATCTCCATAAAAATGTCAATAAGTGCATTTGCAAAGCTGTTATTATTATTATCATTGTCGTTTTTTTAGTCGTTTTTCATCTTATTACTGAGCCTGAACTTATATGCACTATGTCCTTCGCGCTTGTAAATGGTGCAATAACATGGATTCTTGCGTTCTGGCTTAAATTGTGCTGGTTGATTACAACAAGAACAAGCAAACACAGATCTGTATTGTACGTTTGATCTCTTCACGTAATCCTCTTGCTGTTTCTCGGCAATAACTAGAAGTGTCCCTTAAATCTCAGTGCATCCAGATTTACTTTCAGGTGATAAATGATCGTTAAAAAGTATTTCCTATTAAAGTAAAGAAATAACCATCGATGTTAGAGCAAATAGAAAAAGTTTATGAAAGATATTTGCTTCTTGCGTAACTCCGCCTAACATAATAAAATCACGGTAATTTTTGTTAAAGTTTTTTAATTTTTCTAGGAAAAAGCGTCCAGAGGGATTGTTTAATTTGTCTTCAAGAGTTAAAAGATATTGATCCTTGTTGCCAATGCAGTATTCTTCCACGATTTGCAAAGCTGTAGCTGGAGATTTAACTCCATGAACCAAGTAATGGAGTGAAATATCAATATGACGTCTCAAAATGGTAATTGCTTTTGCTTTTTTTTCTTTTTCGTTGGATTGAATGAATGCAAACGTATCTTGAGTGTTTGTAAAATTTTCTTGATTATTTACAGTAGATTCTAGTCCTTTGGACTCCAAAAGGATGGTAACATATTCTTTCCATTCTAAATAGTTTTTCTTGTCGCGTAAAATGATTCCTGGATTTTCTTGCATCTTGATATCTTGTTGGGTTCCTAAAGTAATTAAATATTTTACTTCATTTTATAGGTGCGTTTTCGGCTGTTAATCTGTTGAGAGAAAAGAAGTTTCTGTTTTTTGAATGAAAATATTTAACCCTTATTTTAGTCTGCCTTGGTATCATACAAAGTAGAATGCCAAGGAGACGCACAAAACTACTTAGCCTACGCAAACATTTCTTGAAAACTAACTCCATTTTAAATAGTTTTGCCTTCCTTGGGATAATCCCAAGTCATATCAAATTATCCTCCACGTTCTAAGCATCTTTTCACACACGTAATTAATTTTTTAATATTGTTATCTTCGCTAGCGTCAACACCTTCTTTAGCTTTTTTCATGATTCGTTTTACTAATATTTTGTCAAACAATATACCTGGAAAATTGCGATGTAGAGCGACATCTGCCGCTGCAATTCCACTGTCGGCAACTCCTAGGTGTTTAATCATTCTTAATTCATCTGTTGTAAGCTGTTGCACATATTTTTTAATCTTTCCTAGTGCTTATACCTCATGATAACAACGATTTTTGTTAATTACGACGAAAATGTACTTAGAAGTTTCAAGATTAAGCTTAATGTTAACTTCAAACGAGCAATTTTTGTCTGAACTACACTTAATTATACATCGGTTAAGTCTTTTGCAGTTCCAACCCCACTTAGCAAAACTGATTGCCTCGTCAAAGTAGTGAGAAGCACGAGTTTTTCACTTAAATCGACCACTGGCAAGTCTACTGACCACTTCCAGCATTTCTTCTGAGGTAGAATACGTTGCTGAAGTCCATTTTCCAAGTACTTCTGTTTTTCTGAAAGCTCTTTTTCACAATTAAGAATTAAAGCACGGAAAACAAGTCGAACTATTAACGGCTGAAGTGATGCCTCTGACAGATGTATTCACAGCTGGGAACCTATCAGACAGAGTAGCCAGTTTCACAAACCCTAACTGTAACCACAGGTAACTGCAGAAGTTATTCTACTACCTGTACCAACTCTTAGTTTCTAGAGCAACATAAATTGCACACTAAAGCAAGAAAGAAGTTCTACCGAAACTTTATGCTGAGATGGTGACCGGGCAGGACGAAACACAAACAAAACAACAACAACTTCTAGCCGAAGTTTTCCACAAGAATTAACCAAAGTGCCAAGTTGAACCAGTTGAGACTATGCCCAAAACATGCACAAAACAAAATACCGTGAATCAGAAAATTAACGCATGTGCTAATTTCCTACAACTTCTGATTTGCTTTTCTCTTCAGGGTCTAGAACCTCTGGTTGGACGTTCGTCCCTTTGCTTTCGTCTTTTTGCATAGTTTTTGTTCGTAATTTTGTTTTGAAATTTGCCCAAAATATTTGTGTACGCCCTCTTTAAATTTTATCCAAGTATAGGGATTCACAAATCTGCGCATCGAATATTCAAACGAAGTATGATGAAAAATCGCGATTCCGCGCATTGCAAATTTCGTCTGTGGGAAATCGCCACTCTGCGCATACTTTATTCAGACGAAGTATGATAAAAAAAAGTTTGGGAAATCGATTTGAACAATAAAATCACGAGGAGTATCTGACTCCGAAGACAAAAAATCCGAATCCACAGCTATATCCAGATAAAACTTGGTAAAACGAAGAAACATAAAATCATGACATTTTATAACTATAAATAACAAGAAGAACAAGTATAAAGTGTACAATGGAAATATTTTTGAAAATCGAATTTTAGGTAAGAGATCTGGTTAATCCCCTTACAAATAAAAGTAGTTGTGTGATAATATTTATTGAAGGTTTTTTGTCCTATACTTTCTTGTTTCAGATATACAAAAATTGAACAAATAAAAGATAAATAACTTTGGTAGCTGTTTTATTTTTTCTCAGCTCATTTCTGGGATCGCAAAAAAAATAGAACGGGTATATATTCCAAAGTTTCCACAACAATACTGTACCAATAACGAGAAGCAAAAGGGGCATTTTATACCTGAAAAAAACCTTAAAATAATTCTTGTATTTTCATATCACATGAAAACTGAGAAGAGGAATAAAATAGACACATTCTCAGAAATATATCTAAACATTCCGCTTCATGAAAACAGGTTATTAGTATACTTTTGTTGGTTCTCATATTCTATGTGTATATTGATTACAAAAAATTACCATGCATATCTTCACTGAAGCCAACTACTCAAGCTATCAAAATAATAACATCCTCATCAGCACACCACAAAATATGCATTCCAGGTTCAAATATTTATTCATTTATTCTGCCAAACAGTCAGACGAAAACTGCTTACAACCTATGTTTGAGTTTTTAAAACCTGAGCAAATGATTTTCACTGCTCTAAGTCCAGCTCATCTCTTCCAAAATTTGAAACACAAAAATATCATCCGAAATATAAACTAATGTTAAAATAAATAAATTTTGTTTTTTTGTATATGGAAGAAGAAGCTGATGTTCTGATTTCTAATAATTGAAAAACAAAGATAGAAATTGATTGAGTGGGTGAGGTATAACCCAACCTTTGTTGAGAGCCAAATGGAGCTCATGTGGGTAAAAGAGACTTTTTTTGATTTGATACTTGATTGACTGCAGTTATATTTAAAGAAAGCGGATATTAGAAATGATGGAAAAACTTGATTGTAATGCCATATTGGAATGTAACAAAAGTATAAAAAGTGATGACATGTTTTGGTGAAATGCAGTTGTAGTAAGGATCTAATGCAAGCTTTAATTTACTGAATATAGTTTTATAAGGTTTATTAAGCCTTAAGTACTATATAGAAGAACTTTACAAGAGTTTTAGAAATCCATGAAGAAAAACGAAGTTAATAGGAATAAGAAGTTTAAATGAGAACTTGACCTACTCAATAATAGAGCAACTAAAATTTTCATACCCTTTGAAATAGCGAAACCCCTTGACCTTTAAAAGAAAGTTAATTTTATCATTGTTCTAATCTTTTTTGTGTGTTCTTGTCTTATTCTCAAACATTTGTTATTGGTTTAAGGTGTTAGATCGTTATAATGTCTACGTAGCACATCTCGGCGAGGTTGGCAAACTTGTTTATGCAATAAACAGACTTTTTCGTAAATTTTAGCTCATTATGTTTCTCTTTTCAGTTCCAGGGGTAGTGGTCAAGGCAAACTTATTTAGTAAAAGGACTAAGACCATTGTTAATTTCTCTGTTCATTAACAAAAGTTTTTAAGTTTCTTACAGAAAGCAGTGCTATCACATAAGATAAAACAATCAGAACAAAAGCAAAATAAGATAAAATATTTTATACTGTAAAATGTGTTTATACTTAGGAATTATTATTTTGGAATAATTTGGAATAAAAATCAGATCGATTGAATATTTTTCAAAATAAAAACATTTTTAAACGGGATTCTCATTAATTCCCGAGAAAAAATATATTTCTCGAATTTCAAATAAAAATAAAACAATTGAAACAAAAAACATAGAAAATGTCATTTAAAGCCCCATCAATTAAACAACAATTTGAGAACAGAAATCAAAGTAGGAAGCTCATCATTCAATGGTTTGTTTATTTCCATATCTAATTCATAGGTCTTGTGATGAGAATTATCACCCAATTGAAAGGGAAAGGTTTGAAAAAGAAGCAGAAGAGTTTGTTAAGGTAGTGAATGTAGATGAAGAGATTGTGATATTGACGTGTTCATGAATTTTGTTTTAATTCTTTAGTTTTTACTTCTGTCCTTTATATTTTATTGGAAAAAACATTTCTCTTTGGTTTGAAAAGTTTCCAAAGGTTGAACAACTTGAGTATTTTCTTCTATTGTTTTTATATTAGGTTTTTTTATTGTCATTTAAACGCCTTGAATTTTATTGGAATGGAAAAAATAAAACAAAAACTAAATATTCAGTCACTAATGCACACTTTTTGTTGTTTTCATGTTTTAGTTTTACTTGTTGCAATATTCCAGAAGATAATTCTCTTTCTAAGTTTTTAAAAGGACAAAAAATAAAGTCAATAAAGTAAACTTTTTATTTATATTAATAATAGACTTAATGAAAATAACATCAAAGAAAAAACACTTGTTAAAATATTGAAAGAAGTTTCAAAAATGAATGCTTTGATAAGTGTTTTGTATTTTCTTTTCTTTTCTTTATTTCTAGTATTCAAGAAGATAACTTGAGCTTTCAAAATGCAGAAGTTACCAATTTAATAAAAGAATGTTTGGAAAATTCACCTTCTTTGTTGAAGTTTATGTTCTTTTTTGTTTTTTATAACTTTCAGTTTGAGAATTGGTGAAATAAATATTGAAGAAAACAAAAATGAAGTTCAACATTCACTTGATAATCATTCTTCTCTTTTATTATTTGAACTTGGAAAGAATATTTTCAATACTAAAAAGTTAGAAGAAAGAATGAAAAATTATGTTTCAATAGCGCTAAAAGATGACTACGATGGACTAACTCTTTTAAATGAATGTCAAGTTCTTTTCATGGGTGATGGAAGAGTTGGAAAAACTTCTACCATAAGAAGTTTATTTGACAGGAGTTTTTTACTTGAAAATGACTCAACTTTAGTTTTGAATAATATTGATATATTTTCAATAAAGCCAAATAATTATAACTGGAACTCAATATCTAAATATGAACTAAGTGTTCAAAGAGTAAAAAATAGTCTTCCTCGTGTTGTTTATTATGATTTTGATCCTAATCAAGAAGTTGAAACAAAATATAAACTTGATTTTGAAAAAGAACTTCTTTCAAGAACAGTTTCTGATGAAAAGTTTATTGAAAATATGAAAACAGATAGTTTTGTTTTTGGTACAAATGATGTTTATTTTCGTGTTTATGATTTTGGTGGACAAGAAATATTTTCTTCTGTTCATCATATTTTTATGAACTCAAATTCACTTTATTTTCTAGTTTTTAATATGACAAAAATATCTCAAAATGATTTATTTAGATTAAAATTTTGGTGTGAAAGTATTTTAAAAAATGCAGAAAAAGCACCTGTTATTTTTATTGGTACATATTTAAAAAGATATAAAATAAAGAATGTTAAAGATATAAATCTAGAAAAAATACAAAATACACTTCGAAACTTTGTTGAAAATCTATCTTCTGAGTTAAATATATTGGAAAATGATATGAATATTTTCTTTCCTATTGAGAATTCAAAATTAGATTCTCAAGAGAAAAAAGAAATAAAAGATAAAATGAAAAGTCTTGTTTCTGGAGCAGCTGGAATAAATAAAGAAAACTTTCTTAATTTTGAAATAAGAACTGCTTGGCTTCTTTTCCTGGATAATTGTCGAGAACAAACAAATATTATGACTTTAAAAGAATTTGAAGATAAATCTTATTCTTGTGGTTTTAAAGATTGGGAGGTTGAAGATATGCTTGAAATATATTCAAGAGCTGGTTTAATTTGTTATTTTCCTGATCTAGATTTAGAAGCAGATGAAAACTTTATATTTTTTGCACCTGCTTATCTTGCTCAAGGCTTAGGTAGTTTTATCAGAGATCCAAATTTTCATGAACTTGCATTTAGAATTCCAAGTAATAAATTTTCTTTATATAGAATTTATGTTGATAAAGGAAAACTAAATAAAGAACTTTTTAATATTTTAGTAAAAGAATATTCTGATAAAGAAAAGAAATATATTTTAAGTTTGGCTCTGAATAGTTTGGTTTTAATACCTGTAGAAAAAGAAAATGATGTTTTTATTCTTCCTGAATTACTTCCTGAACTAAAGAGAGCAAAAATAAAACCCTCTCTCAGAACTGATATTAAAATAGTTTTCAAAAGTCTTGTTCGTTTGGCTGTTTTTGTAAGAGTTGTCTTTTTATTTCAAAAGGATGAAGATATTCATGAATCACTTTTATTCAAAGGATTTTCAAGAATTATTTTCAAGAATAAAAAGATAGTTGATATTTTTTTAAACACTGAAACTGAAATTAGTTTTACTCTTGTTCAAGGAAATAATTTAGAGTGGTTAAAACAAAATGTTGAGCTGATTTCTGAAGAGTTACAAGAACTTAAAAAAAATGATGTAGTTTTGTAGGAAAGTGAAATAGCTTCAATAATGTCTTCTGCAATTAAGCCAATTTGCTCTCTTTAGTGGTGTTGAGTATATGGTTTTGTTGAAATAACAAATGTCAGAAGTTATATTTGTTCGCCTGAATAATAATATAAATATAATATAAGTAGACTTGCTCTTTATCGTATAGTTCAAAGTAGATTTTTAATACATATCTAATTGTTTAAAAAGGAAATATATTGAACTTCATTTTTATAATAGGTTAACAGCCGAACAGCAACATGGAAAATAAGAATAAAATCAATCCCCTCATAGGGGAACAAGACTACTCCATTTGGAGATGGAGAATAGAAGCTCTCTTAAATGAGAAAGAGGTGATGGTTCACCTAGAGCTGCAACTAACCGCAATAGAAAACGGTAATGATCCACTGGAAGGTATAGCTGTCAGGAAAAATAATGCTATACTTACTTCACTCCTCATCAACAGAATCTCCGACAATGTTCTTCTAAGGATCCATGGAATTGAAGCAGCTGGAAATATCTGGCTCAGACTTAAGGAAATGTTCGCTCTGACTGACAGAGTCCAACGTCAGATAGCCAAAGACAGGTACGTCAATCCAACAGGCGCCACTTTGACTGATAAGCTCCATGACTTCGAAGTAAACGTCAGGTCCTATGAACAAGCCGGAGGGAGAATTGATGAAGAGGAGAAGATAGAGAGGGCGATAAAGATCATCAATACTCAGGAAGCGAAGCTTCTACAGATTGCTGTGGATTCACAACCTGAGCTTTTCACTTTTGACAAAATTTTACGTCGTTTACATATTTTGGCAAACAAGATTCACAGATCAAGAATTACCCAAAATCAAAGGGGGTCGCAATCCGCAAGGAACGCGACCAACACGAGTGCCCGCAAAAAGGGTTTACAATGTCATCATTGTAAACGCTTTGGGCACGTAAAAGCGCAGTGCAGGAACCTAAAATGTTCCAACTGCAACGGCTTCGGCCACTTTACTAAAGATTGTAGGGTAAAGACAGAGAAACAAGCCAATCTAGCAAACAGAAGCAATACAGATGACGAAGATCTGTTAAACATGAATGAAGGTCAATCTCAAGTGACGTCTTCAACTAAAACAACCACATATTTAAAGGAATTACAGGGATTTATGGTAGATATGAATAGAAAAAACGAAAAAGAAAAACAAAAATTAAATAATAATGAAAAAACAAAACAAAAAGAAGATAAAAATGGAAAAACAAAACAAAAAGAACATAATAAAAAGGAAAACAAAAAGATACATAGATTGATATTTGACAGTGGGGCGAGCGAGCATATCGCACCCACATCACTTGAAAAATATATGTCCAACATTACGACCATTGAGAACACGAAAGTAGCAGGAATTAACACTTCAGTAAACACCAACAAGAAAGGCACTCTCAAGATCAAAATAGATGATAAGATTTTAAAACTGAACGAAGTGTACCTGATCAACTCAAACAATCCAATACTTATCTCACTGGGCAAACTGGCCACCAAAGGATTCAACTTTGAAATGGATGACAAAAAATTAGTCATCCAAAATGGCCATATTAGTTCCCTAAAAATACAGAAAAAATACAATAACCTATATGAATCCAAAGGCGAAGTGGTAGCTGCAAACTCCTTTTATCACAGACTCTTTATGCATCCAAATGAAATAACACTTTCAAAAACATTGAACTTCTACAACAAGTCATCTTCTTTATCTTCAGCAAAAAGAGTATGTGAAACATGCAATTTATGCAAGGATACCCGCCTTCCAAATAAATCAACCAGAAAGATATCTCAAACGAAGGAAAACGAGAGACTTTACGGAGATACCGTCAAAACGGGATACATTTCTAAAAAGGGAAAAAGAGGTTTTGTATTACTAACTGATAGTTTCTCAAAAATGAAATTCATTAGGACTTACGTAAAAGCATCTGAAGTACCTGCTCTGGTCATCAATATATTGAATCAAATAAAACAAACTAAAGGAAAGTTTCCAAAAGAAATTTACTGTGATCAAGGCACAGAATTTAAAAATAAGAAGCTAAAGGTGTTTCTCCAACAAAATGCAATTGGCAGAAAATTTAGTGCCAAGTATACACCTCAACAAAATGGTGTCTCTGAAAGGTCAAATAGAACTGTCCTAGAGAAAATAAAACTCACACTAAATGATGCCAATATATCCCAACTATATTGGAATTACGCGGCAACTTATGCCGTATATATGTTAAATAGAACCTGGAACAACGGACCCAACGGGGTTCCTTTTCATATATTTTACAACAAAATACCCGATTTGAATGATATCTTCCGCTTTGGAGAAGTTGTATATTATAGAAAAGAAAATATTGATAAAAAGTTGATACCCAAAAATAGTAAAGGGTTATATCTTGGACCGTCTAATATATCATCTGAATCGGCCATTTTAGACAGCAATACCAGAAACGTGGTATTTACGAGAAATTTTAGAAACAAATATAGAGAACACTCAATCAAGACCAGGGAGAAAGGCAACTGGTCCATCAACAACATTCCAGATAAAGATCCATATCAACAATTCTTAAAGATAAGAGAAGAAGATACAAACGAGGAAACAAGTCATTGGGTAAGACGTTCTCCAAGACTTAAAAATAAAAGTCAAACAGCATATCCTATCACCGTGAACTTTACCTTGGCTAAGAAGCTTGAAGAATATAAAGTTCAATACCATGACATATTTTCTGCAAGCGAAGTTAAAAGAAATAAACTTCCAAGAAGTTTCCGCGAAGCAATGAACTCAGAAGAAAAGAATAGCTGGCTCTCTGCTTACAAAAAGGAACTTGAAAAGTTCATAAATATCGCAAAATGTAAGTTCATCCACAAAAACAACATCCCTCAGAACACCAGAATATATAACTTCATTGAAATATTTACTAAAAAATATGATAATATCAAAAAGAAGCCAGTGTATAAGGTGCGCTTTGCGGCCGATGGAAGTCAAGCTCCACCTCTGGAACCAGTATACTCACCTGTGAGTAATAAGGAAAGCGTTCGCATCTTTCTTGCACATGCTTCGGCGTGTAGTCACAGAATATATCAAGTAGACATAACAAACGCCTATCTCAACGCTTCGTTAGATAATCAACGCTTCTATAACCTCCCACAAATATATCGATCCAAGAGAAAGTCCTACGTCTGGGTATCTGATCGTGCAGTGTATGGGCTCAAGGAGTCTGGCAGAAAATGGTTCCTTCATATATCAGCATCGTTAATAAGCTTCGGATTTACCACATCAGATGTCGAGATGACCTTGTTCAAGAGGAGGAATGAAGATGGTGAATACGACTTTATCTTAATTTATGTTGATGATATTTTGATTTCAGTTAAGAAGGATTACAATGCGCACAAGATTCTCCGAGAATTGCAATCGGTGTATGATATCAAGAGCACCGATAAGGCTCAAAACTTTATAGGTTTCGAGATTATCGATAATTCGAATACCAAATTTATATCATTACAAAATTACATTACTAAATCTGCCGACCTTTTTGATCTGGAACGCAGTAAAACGATAGAAACCCCGCACCAACCAGGTGTATATGTGCTCCAGGAGGATAATACGATAAATCCAACGCTGTATCAACGAATTGTGGGCATACTTCACTTCATCTGTGAGATGGTGAGGCCCGACATATCATTTATTGTCAATAGACTTGCAGTTTTTACAAAAAAGCCGGCGATTGAGCACCTACGAGCCGCAAAAAGGGTATTAAAATACTTACTAGGAACAAAAGAATATGGAATCCACTATAAAAAGAATAAGAAGATATTTGAAATGTATATATTTAGCGATGCTTCTTGGAAAAATGTTACGGGGGACCTGTCGAGTTTGGATGGGCACATTATACTGCTAAATGGAGGACCAATATGTTGGAAGAGCAAGAAGCAGAAAAATATATCGAAATCTAGTACAGAAGCGGAAGTAGTAGGTCTCACGAGAGCCTTATCAACCGCCGAGTGGGTGAAGAATCTACTTACGTTTCTGGAAGTTGATAAACTTAAAGTGAGAATATTCACGGACAGTTTGTCGACTATCAAGCTGTTGCAGGGACAAACTCTGTCAGAGAAGTCCCGCCATATGGGAGTTAATTTCTTTTTCACAAGGAAGATAATAAAGAAGAATGAATGGCAGTTATCACATATCAGCGGTTTGCAAAATCCGGCTGATCTGTTCACGAAGCCGGTCTCTAAGATATCCTATTTAAAATTGAGAAACTACTTGGTAAAGAAGAACGTGAGCAATGGAAGGAGGGAAACCGGGTAGTGTTGAAATAACAAATGTCAGAAGTTATATTTGTTCGCCTGAATAATAATATAAATATAATATAAGTAGACTTGCTCTTTATCGTATAGTTCAAAGTAGATTTTTAATACATATCTAATTGTTTAAAAAGGAAATATATTGAACTTCATTTTTATAATAGGTTTGTTTGAAATATCTTTTTTATTTACTTATTAAAGTCTGGTTGGTATCTCAGTACTAGAAATACTTAGAAGATACCTTCCTAACTAAGCAACTAAACGCAAACAACTATACCATCCCAAATAAGTAACTTAACGCAAACACTAAACTACCATTCCCTTTAACACAATACATATTTTCTTTATCTTTTGTTTTATTTCTTTTTTTTTATTTGTTTTTCTTATGTTTTGCTTCATATCTTTTCACATTACTTTCTTGCTTCGCACATCTAGTTTTCTCGATTCTTCAGAAACCACTGCTTGGCAACTGGCTTCGTAAAAACGTCAGCATCATTTAAACCTTTTTTTATATACATAATAGTCCAGTTTTCCTTTCTTAAAACATCTTTGCAGAAAAAGTATTCACTTTCAAGTTGTTTAATCCCTGAATAGGATTGTTTCACACCGAGTTTATTTGCTGCGCCTTGATTGTCTGTCTTTAAAACAACTGTATCAAATATAATGTTCATAAAACGCATGTTTATTTCCAGCCACTTCATTTCTTTTATGGTAAGACTGCATGCTATAATTTCAGCCTCCGTTGATGATGTCGCTACACTTCTTTGTTTTTTGGTTTTATATAAAACTGTAGATCCATTGATTTTTATGATATAACCACTTACTGAACATCTGTTTTTTAACGCAGCATGCGATGCATTGCTATATGCCTCTACACTAAACTTCTTTACATCCTTCTTGAATTTTAGTCCTAAGTTATATGTAGAGAGTAAATAACCTATTACTCGTTTTCCAGCGTTTAAGTGAGCTAAAGTTGGTCTGGCACTACACTGTGCCAGCATATTCGTCTGGAAAGATATGTTGGGTCTACAGACCCGACATATGTAGGTTATTGAACCTACTAGCGACTGATACATCTTCTTGAACGTAAGTACTTTGCTTTCTTCTATTTTATCAATATGTTGATTCGCAATATATGGTAAACTGTATCCTTCTTTTTCCGTAACTTCAAACGTTTCTGCCAAATTCTTTATGTAAGTTTCTGCTGTTAAATATATCCAGTCGTCGGTTTCGTTAATTTCAAAGCCCACGTAGTTATTGATGGACATCGTGTTCTTTACATCATAATAGTTTTTGAGTTCAGCTAATATCCAATCTAAATATTTCTTTTCTTTACATGCAAATAGCATATCATCAACGTAGAGTAATGCCAGCATGTCTTTGTCTTTATTATAGAATATAGTGTTTTCTTTTTTATTAACCTCAAATTTTAAATCCACCAACGTCTTAGTTATTTCTCGACACCAAAATAAAGGAGCTTCCTTGAGACCATAAATCGCTCTTCTTGATCTCCATATTTTATCAGGATGTTCTCTCTGAAGTTTCATTGGCAACCTATAAAAATATTCGCGATCTAATTCGGCATTTAAAAAGGCATTACCGATATCTATCTGCATCCACTTCATATTCTTGCTGGAGACTGCGAAGAGAAATATTCCTATGAGTTCGAGACGAGCTGTTGGAGAATAGAACTTGAGGTAATCTTGTTGAAGGTCGCCACGTGCGACAAAGCGACATTTGAATATATTCTTATTAGTAATGTTATCTTTTTTCTTCGTAAATAATTCCATTATAGGGATGACATCTTGATTTTTTATTTCCCCTTTGTCAACTATTACCATTTTTCCTACAGTTATTAATTTATTCAGTTCTTTATCGTATGCATTGAACCATTCGATATGGTTTGGTTTGTTCTTGATTTGAAAATAAGTTTTTGGTATGGTCATATTTTTCTTAATTGCTGCATGTGCAAAATCTTGTAAATTATGGTGCTGAAATAAGAAGTCTAATTCCTCAAATAAATACAGGTTATCTGTTACAGCTAAATTAGAATAAGTTAACCTGTTTGGTTCTTTAATACTTCTTTTAGATCTTCTTAAGAATTCATTCGTTGGTAATAAGTCTTTTTGAATAACTTCTTCTTCTGTCTCCACAACTGTATTATCTGGTTCAGTAGCTGTATTATCTGTATCTGTATTTTTTGGAATATATATTGACTTTGGTATATTATCTTTATCTTCTTCTGTATTAACATCTTTATCTTGCTTTGCGATTTTAAAGTTTCTTGTCTTTATAAGTTCTCATTTATGTATAGATAAGATTAGAGCTTCACCAGATACATAATTGTATCCTAAAAAGAAACCTCTTTCTCCTCTTTCTTCGATCTTGTTGCTAAATTTTTTCAAAAATATAACTGAGCAGCCAAAGATATGCAATTTTTTAACATCTGGTTCTTTTTGAAAATCTTTTCATACGCACTAATAGTATTTTGACCTTCAGTAACTCTGTTGGTGAGATAGACTGCATAGTAAGCAGCGAAGTCCCAATAAAGTGACTTGTTTAATGAGGTTGTATTCAATATCAATCTTAATTTTCTCATGGTGAATTGGTTGCTGCGTTCAGCCAGCCCATTATGTTCAGGAACACCTGGGACTGAAACTGAATAAAAAATACCACTATCTTCACAAAATCCTATCAACTTCTCATTAAATAACTCTGTTCCTTGGTCAGAGTGCAACCTTTTTATCTGTTTGTCTGTTACTAGCTGGAACCATTTAAAAAACTTTATGAGTTCGATTGCTATATCGCTTTTACGCCTATAGCAGAATATAAATCTGTATTTACTATTGATATCCGTTGCCAACACAAAACCTGTATTTCCGGCACGACTGGTTGTCAATACCTCTACAGAGTCAAGGACAAAGAACTCTCCATCCTTTCCTTCTATTCCAGTTGCGTTTTTTCTTTTTATAATTTTCCTTTTTATGTTATTCATTTCGCACACTTCACAGTTGAATTTAGTAAAATCATATTTTGATAAATCGTATCCAAAATATTTTAACGTAAGCTTGAACACATCTTCTCCAGGATGTCCAAACTTTTGATGCAAATATTCTATTTTTCCCATTTGTTCTTTTGTTAGCGCTACTAAGTTTTCTTCATTTGTTCTTTCATTCATATTCTAATTGTTTTGATTCATATATTGTTTTTCTTTGTATTTTATTAAAAATAAATTGTTTTTATCTTTGTTTACAGAATATAGAATATTTGAGTTTTTTAATATCGTTATCGTGTTCAACTTTGCATTCAAGATCAAACCTCTTGACATAAGTACCGCCATGGACACGAGGAAAACCTTTAATTCCTCAAATATATACACATCTGTCAATTTTATTTTTATATCATTGTCGAGAGTTCCTTCAAATGTTCCTTTTTTCGTGGACTTGTAGACTTTTCCTCCTGCTGCACCAACAAGTCTTGGCTCTTGTAATGTTTCTACATCCTTTAAAAGTACCAAATGTTGTGATCCACAGCAATGATATGACGCACCACTATCCAGAATTAAATGATTTTCTCGAGCTATCTTTTCTTGAACAATATAGTTACTAAACTCTGTGTTGAACATTCCAACAAACTCATTATCGAATGATTCGTTTTCATTACTCTTATTCTGTTCTTGCTTGTTTCGTTCATTAAATTTACAGCGATACGAGGAATGTCCTTCCTTTTTGCAAATGGTGCAATACCACGGATTAGAACAATTTGCTTTTATGTGACCTTTTTTGTTACATTTAAAACAAAGAAAAGCAGCACGATCGCGATACAGGTTTGTTTTCTTCAAATACTCCTCTTGTTGTCTTTCAGCTATTGTCAATAACTTCGAATATACCTCTGAATATGTTATTTTTCTCTCTGGACTCAACTTAGAATATAATTGGATTTCATTTTGTAAAAGTGCCACTGCTAAGTTTGAAGGTGCAATGGAGAACATCTTGTGAATGACTTTGGATTCCACAAGTTTACCTCCCAGCATGATAATATCCCTGTAAGAAGTATTAAAACTTTTTAGCTTCTCAAGAAAATATCTTCCTTCAGGGTTGGATAACTTATCTTCAAGCTTAAGAATGGTTTCATCTTTATCTCCTATGCAGTGAACCTCAATGATACTAAACGCTTCTTTTGGCTTACGTACACCATGTATTAAATAATGTAGAGATATGTCCAGATATTTTCTTATTATGGTTAGGGCTTTAGCCCTTTCTTCTTTTCTCTTACTAACCACACTTGGATCATCATTGTCTAAAAAATCTTTCTCTTCTAAAATATGGCTCAAACCTTTACTCTCTATGAGTATGGCAATAAACTCCTTCCATTGAATTAAATTATGCTTACCTCTTAATATTAGGTTACCTATGTCTTTATCTTGACTCATTGTCTTACTTGAATACTTACTTTAACTTGTTCTTAATTCTTGGGAACTTCAATAGCAAATATAATATTTATCTTTTAAGCGGTTTCGGCTGTTAACCTGTTGAGTATATGGTTTGTTTGAAATATCTTTTTTATTTACTTATTAAAGTCTGGTTGGTATCTCAGTACTAGAAATACTTAGAAGATACCTTCCTAACTAAGCAACTAAACGCAAACAACTATACCATCCCAAATAAGTAACTTAACGCAAACACTAAACTACCATTCCCTTTAACAAGTGGTTAATATTGGTGAGGAAGGTAGGAAACACTTCTTTCAAAACATGATTTATTTTTTTCCTTTAGTTGAGATTTTTTTTCAGAAACATGCTCATTACTTTTAAGACTGGTTTTCAAAGCAGATAGATACTTGGTAAGACCTGCTGCAAAAACATAGCCAAAATACCATATTTAAACTATTAAGCTATAAGATGAGAAACCAATTAGAACACTGAAACTTTTACATGAGTTTTCCATTAACTTCATGTAGCTAAATATTGAATAGATAGATTTTATCTTTACTTTTCTGTATCACTCTCTTTAATAAACCTTCTAAACTAACTATAATACTTTTTGTTATAGAAAATATTCTGCAGTTGTCTAATTTAGCCATTCTAATAGAATGTACTACAAAGTAACCGTTAAAATTGGAATTTTCATAAAACAGTTCATCTTTTAAGTAAAACATTCATAAAAACACAAGTTTAATATGGATTCTAATCATTAAAAGAATTTAATAAAGACGGTAAAAAGCCGAATATAAAGTAAGTACAAAATATTCTGCAAGATTACTTTTATATAGTTATTATATATGATAAAGGTGATTTAAACCTCTGATGCCCAGAATGAAGACCGTGTTAAGTTGGTTGCCACTTGAGAACTAGTCATTGCTTTACTTAGTGCCATTGGTAAAGGGTTTGGAAAGGTATGAAAAGTTTTATTTAGAAAGCTTTCTCTTTGACTGGCCAAAGAATTAATAATAATGACTAATGAGAAATAAACCTTGTTTAAAAGTAAGTGAAATTAGGATATAAAGTCTTATGTCTAGGTAAATTTTCTTGGCATTAACTTATTATCTTATGATTCAGAAATATTTTTGAAACTATGCTGAGAAACTGAAACCCTTGGATTTATCCATATCATACAAAGAACTTAGATTTCTTAGTACTCAGATAACAGGAATGAGAAACAACTTTTTAATTCCTGTTTAGCTGAGGTTGAAAATGCATTCACTAAGAACCTGAAATCAAAAACCCGTGTTATTAATCTATCAAAAAGTTGTGAGATTTAAAAGAGAAGACTGAGATCGAAAAGGTTTTTCCATGACCAGAAATTTGGGGCTTCCTTTCTTGAAATATGTGCCAAAAAAACACATGGAAACTAATTGGTTGAATAACTCTTTAAGGCTAAGCAAAGATTTCACATGATGTACTTTCTGGGCTCTTTCTTAAACTTCTTATATCTCAAGTTTTGTTCTTAACGCTTAATTTAAAGTGACTCTCTTATATCAAAGGACTAAACTATGTTGCATCAGGCACAACCGTGCCACACGGCACCTGAGCCAATTGCACCAAGTGGACTACTCTTACAAACATTCTGTATCGATCTAATTAGTACTGCCGCACTTTGAATCTCTCTATTTTTTTGCTTTCTTTCTTCCCAATGTCTTGATTTGCTGCTGTGTCCCGGTATTACTTCACTACCCCGTACCGCGTGACCATCTGGTCTCTTCTTTCTCCTGTGGTTCGTCTTTTAATTCTAGTTATTCATTTTTCACAGTCGTGTCTTATTCCTATCTAAAAACATATGTCAACATTGCTCAAAAGTCTGATTAGTCATGGAAATATAATTCCAGATTCATTCGTTGTGTCTGTAGTACCTAATATATGATCTGGTTTTCTAAAATTTGTCATATCAAGTAATGCCGATGCAGGATTATATTTTTGTGGAAATATAAAAAAGAATTGGAATAGATTGAATTGTCGGTGAGCCACAATGTTGTTATATTTGGCATGCTGAAAATAGATCACGTCTTTGAGGCCTTCTTAGATGAGAACAAAAGAATGCCCCAGTATATTTTTGAGAGCTAGGAGATCATTATTAGCCTTAAAATCAAAGCTGAGGCATTTGTGTTCAGTTACTCCTATTTTCTTTTTTCCAGAAAATACTATACTAGTTTATTTTTCTCTGATCTGGTAGGCCACTGTTTTTTTCGGTCATATAGGAGCTAATGTCCCAACTCTGAATCTATCCCTTCTTTGGTCGAAGGGTCTTTCCCTTCTATGGCTTTTGAATTAAATCTCCTTGTTAAAATACTGGTCAGGACGAGCGCAATGGTACACACTTAGCAGTTTTTTTTGATAGATCTCTGGGTGTTTCACCACTGCTTACTTTGGATCTTTCTATTTTCATTTACTTTCCCATTTATACATAACCTGAAGCCTCTAACCATTTATATGTTTTTCACTTGGCGAATGTGAGCTTAACTTGTTCAGCTTTCTATAAACGGCTACAAAGTCATTGGTAAAGTCCATCATTTGAACCTTCTGATCGTAAAGTGTTATGTTTTCCAGGGTTATATTGTGATTCTTTATAATATATCATTTAGTGGAAAAAAAGCGTAGAGGAGAGATTATCACCCACAAAACTCCCCTAATGATATACACTTCTTTTGAATTGTATATTTCTTATATAATTATAGTCTTGACCTGTTGTCAAAGACATGTTTTCCTATATTAAAAATATATAGAAATTTTTTACACTTGTAACCATGTTTTCTGTGAACATTATTGATATAGAATCAAATTCCGTTTGAAGTTGCTGAATTGGAGTTTAAAACACCTTTCTTCTGTGACGATTTTCTCCATTAGAGTCTTTAGTGCATTTTTTCTGCAATGGGGGTCTTACAATTTTGAAACCAATTTGATGAAAAGGCAGCTGTTCCGTTGTTCTTTGGAGCTTGCCCATTATTATCTCTACTATTAACTCAAATAAGGTATGGAGTAAAGTGTTGGAATGAAGTTCGCTGGATATATAGGATTGTCTTTTCTTTGTATATGAAAACAATTTCACGTTCCAGAAATAGTATTCATAGTTCTTTTTCGGTCACGCTTTCCAAAGAACCTTTGAACTATGTTGTTCAGAATCTTCTGGAACCCTATTGAGTCTTGCAACACTTTGCTGGGGATTTTGTCTTCACATGGTGCTTTTCTATCATAAGGCATCTTAAAGTCTAGAGAACTTAACCTTTTGGATAATTTGTCGCGTTATTTTATCTGGAATTGGTTCCTAAATATTGTTTATGACTATGTGGAAGATCTCCATTAAGATATTGGATACCGTGTTTACCTGTAGACTGATAAATCCTTGTTTACGTTGAACATAATTTCACAACATCTTCATTCTCATTTCATTTGGGATGCTTTTTGATTTGCGTGCTTTAGGGTCTAATGTTGCTGTAATTAGCTTTAGGAAACATTCTTATTACCCTACCGTTTTATCTTAGAGTATTTACACCAAAGTTTTACTGAATTGTCACTGTCATTTCCTCTACCAAAGCTCTCATAACTTTCATTGATATTTCTATTTTGCCACTTGTCATCCTGTTTTTTCTACAGTGGCCATTCTCTAGTCCAGTTTTTTCCTGACTTAGAATTTATAATATCCCTGGTGAGTTAGTGTTGTAACCTCATTGAGATGAAGTACACTGAATATATCTCTTCAGGTTTTTTCTATGTTCTATGTGCTTTTTCCTGAAGTCAGTGTATTCAGTTATGTGCTTTCTTGGGCATAATGGCCCGATTGGTTTATTCAGATATATTGTAACCCGTGGATATTTAGGAATATGTAGAAAAAGATACTATCTGAAGATATTTCAGATGGTTCGTAGACTTCGTATAATTAGTAACCTCTTACTTATTTTTATGGAAAATTTCAATACTTAATATCAAATTTAAAAAATAATGATGAACAGTTAGTCAAACGTATAGGAACGATTTCGAGCGAAGGAAAAAGGAAGTTGAGACGATGATCAAAATTTGCGAAGAACGTGTCTTTAAACTTTACTCAACTGGGATATCAAAAGCTGGGATGAAATGTAAGTATCTCTCATACTCACTAGAACTAAGTCGTAATAGTTACCTACACGAAGTCTTGGACAAAGAATACCCTAAAGAGTTAGTTTCGGAAGTCGAAGATATGCTTGTGGCTCCAGTGGAGTGCTAGTTATCATTGGGAAGTCTTGCCACAGAATTTGTGCGTGTACAAACTTTTGCGCTTAGACGTCTTTGTGGCAATTTATGTTTAGTTTGTTTTGAAGGAAGTCCTTTTTGGACAAGAAATTGCGTCCCACCTCGGGATACGCTCTGGTTTACTAAAACTTACAAAGTCGGCAATTTTGATGGAGTGGCCTGGGGATAAGGTGGATTTGTTACTGATGGATCATCCCTGGGCAATTGGACAGGAAAACCCAATCAGAGGATTGAGGGTTCCGCACGCGCAGAAACCCGATTCGCAAGTTTTGAATTTGAATTTTGAAACTTTGAAGGCATTCTTCATTGCTATTTAGGTAATAGATCGGACTTGGGAATTGACTTTGAATGAAATGTTTGATAGGGGATATGAACTTGTTCATGTCATTGAGTGGATAAAGCTAGCGCCGAGTGGTAGAATTAGAACATCATTGGAATATTATTACCAACACTCAGCTGAAGCTTTGTTAATTTTTGTCCGAAAGGATGAACGCTTGGTAACAAGTGTTGTTGAGAAAATCGAATTATTACGAGAGGAAAAGGTGATCTTTGCAGATCGTTTGGTTGAAGGAGTTAAGCCTCGGAAAGCTTATGAATTGTTTTAAAAGATATTTTCGAAACGGTACCTCAAGGTTGAATTGTTCGCAAGGTGTGCTAATCTGAAATCCGGATGGATTCAGATTGGACTAGAAGTCGACCCTCGAGTCTCTGATTTAGTTTTTGGGTGCTACAGACCTAAGAAATCATTGGCTGAAAAGACTAGTGAACAACCTTTTAGAAGAAGAGGAGGGGGATGTGTGAAACTTATTCTTCGTTCATATTTTGTGCTATTAAATAGAGTTAGTATAGTATTTGAGATTGTAATATTGAGTTACCCATATTTTCCGAGGGTAAAAGTAGGTAGTTTAGATAGTGGCTGTTTGAGCCATAAAAGAAGATTTAACGTCGAATCTAAAGGTAAAATAAAAGATTGTTGTATTCGTTTCTCCGAATATTAGGATAACAATCACTTTGTAGTGCTTTAAACCTTTCGAAAATTGATTCTTTGTTTTGAACTAGATAACTTAACTTCTTCTAAGCTCGTTTGAGAGCACTTGTTTGTATCTTTCACTCTGAATTTGTAACCCTTTCGCGAGTCACTTTCTCGGGCAATCTTGTGTTGAAGTTATTAGTTACCCGTCTTCTGATAAAATACTAAATTTTTTTGCAGTATAGTGCAATGCAACTTTTATAAATTCTATGCTGTTTTGGGCAAAATTATCGAATTTTTGGTTTGCTGTTTCCCAAAATGGCAAGAGATCATGTTTTCCAATATATTTCATAAGATATTCCATTAAAGCTAAATCTGTCTTTCCCTTATCCAAAACAGTTTTGTCGTTTTCTTTTTGCAAGGAAATTAGATTAAATCTATCAGAACTATGATATGTCGAAGTTAGTTTTTCAATGGAACAGTCTGTAGCTGTAGAGTGGCATTCATTATGACTATCCCAGTCTTGCGTCCCGTTATAGTAGACCATTTGAAATATAATGGGGTACGAGTTTTCTTGAATTGACTGTTGTTGGTGACTTTCTATAATTGAAATTTCATATTTCCTCATTCTTAGTAGCATTTTATTATGTTTACTGCTTTGATGCTCTATGTGCAAAATAAGAAATGGCCTTGTTTTAGACTGCAGCAAAATGTCGGCTCTAGTATCTCCTACCAGTCCAGTTGGAATATTTTCTGTTCTAATACTATTTAGATTGTCAGATGGAAGATTTTGTGTATTCATATAATTTTTAACTTCCCTAGGAAGATTTTTGTCCAAAATTCTCTCCTTCTTTGTTTATTTTCCAAACTTTATTTAAAGAATCTACCATGTTTTGCATTGTTATAAGTAGCAACAAATCTACTATATTTGTCTTCTTTCCTCGATTTTCACGTTTTTGGCATATGTTAATATTTTGGTTAAGATACTACATTACTGCATATTTTGTAGAACCTACACTAAGCTGTAAAGCGTCAATTATAAATGAACTAAACTAATATTGGCTTTGTTGCATTAATAGCATTCTTGCTATATTGCCCCTTACCCCAAAATATTGGTTTAAGCGATACGCATAGATTTAGGTTTGCCAATTTCAAACATTTTGTTCAACAATTGACACTTGATGGTCATTTCATTTTTCATGTTATCTTTATTCCTTGATATAAATTTACGACCAAAAGAATTCTTAAATCTGAAGAAGGTGTTCTCTACAGATTCTCTTCTACCATACTTATTCTTATTCCTCCATGCGTGATGATCTTTGTTTTGTTGATATGTAGCACTAAGCTGACGTTCGGTTTCTTACCTTTTGAGTGGTTAGATTATTTTCTGGACGAATTGTTGGCTTAATGCCCTTTTTACGTAACATCCTGTACATATTTTCTCCATCATACCCTGGATCACCAAGTAGTTCTTTAGTTTTGACATTTTTGGTCAGATCTTTCACCTGTGATCTATCATCTTTCTTATGATCAGTAGTGGAATTGGCAACAATCTTACCATTGTTACCAACGACTGTAGGAAATTTTTTCCATATTCTACGTACATATTGAAGACTATGTTTATTTTCTAACAACTCATTACCTGATTAGATTTGAGTCCCGGTGGCATCAATAGATATGTGGTTAAATTCCTTATCTGAATCACCAAGTAAAGATCTAAGATCTAAACTCTTACCACGTCTACTTAAAGTGGTGTAATCTGGATAAGTAATTTGTAAACCTGATATCTCAAAAATCCAATTAATGAATCCTTGGCGTTACCTTAGCTTGAGTTTAAACAAATATCTAATTTGCAAACAAACAAGAATAGCTTGATCACAATATTTTCTTTGACCTCCACGTTTTTTGCCGTTGTTATTTTGTTCATGCCAATTCTCTCCTAAATTTTTTGAGATTAAAAAATCTATACAACCTTTCTTACGCAAAATATTATTTTATTCAGGCCAATTGATGATTTTAAATTTAGAGTGTTTTCTGGAATTACTAAATGGTTTTTTCTTTGGAGTGTGTATGTGTTATTTGAGCCAAATGGATATGCCAGCAGCATACCAACTTACATGATTTTTGCATAGCTCAAATATTCATGCAACAAAGCCACAAATTGTTATACTAAAGTCTGTATATTACTTGGGAGCACTATTTGGGACAAGAAGAACTGTAAAAGGTTCTAATCAGTTATTTGTCGTCATTTCCTCATTGATTTCTTGTTCATCTTGAGAATAAATGCATGTTGTTTTCTAGTGTGAGCAGATTGCGTTGAACGCCTTAGCCTGCTCTGTATATAGGAAAGTATTGAATTTTTCATTTTATCACAAGGTGACATTACCCTCGCACAGCAAACAGATGCTCTGAGATAGAAGAAACGTCGAAACCATAGACACGTTTCCAGTAAGTTCCGATAGTATTCGATAAGTTCCGATAAAGAATGCTATGCTTCCAACCAGTCAAAATTATTCAACGGATATTTTATTGAATTCCATAAAGTTCTGTCGCAGCACTGTAGATCAAAGCACAAACGGGAAATGATTTTCTTACACACGTGTAATTTAGACGCGATATTCCATTGGCTAAATTGTAGATTGGGCAAGTTCACTATGTTGACTTAAGAATCCAACGAAAAAGAATGCACGGGAAAACATGATTAAAGGAAAGTGACCTTCAAGGTTAGGTTTAGAGACGACGTGAGAGGCATGAAGTGCCTTTCACTGCTTAAGGTTAACATAAGTATTCTTTTCTTAGTTGTATGGGAAGAGAACTTGCAGCTGATGGGTATGAATTAAAACTAAATTCAGCAACTCAAAGTGGAATGAAAAAGGAAAAAAAGATCAACACTCACAGGAAAAAAGAAAAAAGAATATTTACGGGTTCGTACAAAAAGGAAAAAGAAAAAGACTGTTTGATGTAAGATAGTATTTTTCTACGCTGGCGTAATTTACGCCACTCTTTCAATTGTATCAATAACTTAATTTCCAAAATTAATAATAAAAAACCAACGAAACAAATAAATAAAATTTTTATTCATATTTTTCAATGCAAAAGTTACACCTTAAATTCAATCTTCAAGCTCAGTATTATATTTTGACGTCAATATATATGCTTAGATTTAATACTGCTACAAGATGATAGTTCAAGCAAGAGTTCACGACAAAGCACATTACAAAAATGTTTACTCATTTAAGAGTGGTGTTTGGGGATATGGGTAACTCAAAAAAAATGATTAAAAATATATATTTCTACATCTAATAATATTTTGTATTAGCGTTAAGCCAATTAACTTTTAAATTTTTATTTATGGAAAAAAACTAAATCTTCTCAATTTCAGTATTCAAAACTAATTTTCTTAAATTTTTAACTAAGTTAGTTAAAATTTGTATTTATTATCGTCTACACATATTTTTTTGCTTCTGTG
The DNA here is from genome assembly GCA_015227615.1 of Labyrinthula sp. Ha. Classification (NCBI taxonomy): domain Eukaryota; class Bigyra; order Labyrinthulida; family Labyrinthulaceae; genus Labyrinthula; species Labyrinthula sp. Ha. Next base: position 84,710 of record JAALGZ010000076.1, read on the forward strand.
TTGAAGCTATGGATAAAGATTTAAGCCCATCATCATCTTCATCGGGGGCTGAGCCATGGGGGTTATTTTTAAAGACGTGGGGTGCATGAAAGGTTCCCCGCTACGATAGGGTAAAACAAGTTTGAATTTTCCTTGTTTTTTAAGTTTAACTACTTAGTTATTACTTTCTAGTGCACTTCACTTTTCTCCACACTCTTATATTTTTTTCCAAGTATGGCCTGGGGTTCAGAGTACTGAGAATTGGGGTTTTGTTGATTAGCTACTGGTAGGTTTCATTGAATTCCACTAGAAATCGTTACTGGTACACATCCTTGAAATCCCCATAAACTTCTTAACGGAAGAGTGGTGTAAATTACACCAAGAGTATAATAACCAGCTTCCATCGACTGTTCTTAATGTTTAACCTAGACTCCTAGAAATAGTTTTCTTTTTACTCCTACAAAGTTGTTAAGTTTGGAAATATTGTGTTTTGAATTCTTCCAATTTGTGAACTATTTTATTATATCGGTCACAACTATTTTAGGATGCTTTTATCTCTTTTTACCTAAACATAGAAATATAAAAATATTTACAAGTAGAATATAAATACAGTCACAACTAGTGTATATATTCAGTTACAGACCTTGAATTATTCACTTAAGGGAACCCAAAGCACTAAAACTTAAATACAAAAGAAACTTTACTTTTTAATATTTCATTGTAATAACAGGTTAAGAGCCTAAAAGCTAAGAGAAAAACATGAGCTCTGACAACAAATTCAACCTCCCACCGCTCAACCTCCATGGTCACTTCCATCTTTGGGAATGGAGGTTGAGAACATATCTATCCGAACTTGGACTATGGAACTGGATTTATGAAGGAACTCCGCTGGAAGCCATTGGTACAGAATCAGTAGCCTCCCAAAAAACGAAGTACTTGTCGTTAATCACAGCCTCGATAGGCAACGACTTGGCCATCCACCTCGTTCATCTTCAAGACGCCCATTCAATTTACAAGAAGTTACATTAAATGTTCTAGGGAAACAAAGTAGCGGAAAGCTTCAGAGTAAGGATTGAGATGACAGAACTTCGATTTCAAGATAGTTGCTACTGGTTGATCAACTCATTCATTCAATTCTTGACTTCAAAAGTTTTCCTTTGCACAGTTCAATTCTGATTTACTACATTTACCCATTCGCAATGGTGGATTAGGGCTAATGTCTCCTTCGTTAATCTCTCAACATGGTTTCCAGGCAAGCAAAGAACTTTTTGAGCGACAAATGGAATCTGAAAATTTTCATTCTGATCTCGATGTGGATAAGCAGTCTAGTAGACTCAAAGATGCTTACAAACTAATCATGAACAATCTCTTTGATTCATTCAATGACTTTGAAAAACTTTGTTTTGCGGAAAGCTCTACTGAAATTGGTTCTAACTGGTTGCATGCACTTCCCGTAGAAGCTTCAACTAGAATTTTAAATCCAGACTTCTGTGCATCAATTTGCTCAAGATTACTTTTTTCACCTAGCCGTAGGAATGGCTGCTCTGATGACAGAACTAACCATTTTGAGCATTGTTCATGTTTTTCTCCAGCTAAGGTTTCACGACATGAAGACATTAAAAAATGTTTAGCATATTTTTTTAAAGAAACAAACTGTGTTGTTTCACTAGAGCCATTTAGCAAGAACAACAATCGAAGAGCTGATCTTTTAGTTTCTACTAGACAAGGAAAAACTGCATTTGATGTTTCTGTTGTTTCTCTTACATCTAAAAAGAATTTTAAAACCCTTGATTCTCTGAGGGAAGCTTTGGTTTCTCTGTGTTTAAACAATGCTTCCAGAGAATCTTCAACTTTGCTTAGGTTAGCTGAAAATGTCTTAAGGAAAAGAGTGGCATCCAAGAACAGAGAAAACACTGGACTGGATTTTGGTGGTCAATTTCAACCGTTTGTTCTCTCTACTGGTGGTTTGGTCAGTAAAGAATCATCAGAACACGTCATTAGACAAGGTAAAAAAGACCCTAGTGAGTTGTTACGTCTGAAGAATAGAATTTCCGTTAGTCTAACGGTACATCGAAGCTGGGCATTCAAGTTGTGTGGAAAAGGCTGTTAAGAAGAAAACAATCAAAGAAGGACGAAAGAAAGAATAATTTGTGCACTGTTTCAAGAGAAAGAGAGAAAAGAAACTTCTGTAACATAATTAAAAGTGTGATAAGAATTTTAACCTTAAGGAGCTGAATTACCCTAACCCTTAAACATACTACTTAAGCCTACTACATTCATCACACTAGTTTAACAATATACGCACACTAACAAGAATTATCTTCACTCACAAATATTCACATTTGAAGCATCTGAAGTCCTTTCAAAATTCCCAAGTCAAGTTGCTTAAATTTTAATGTTTTGTAGAAACTTAGTCTTCTATATTTCCATCCTCACTTTCTGATGTTTCTGGAATTCCCAATGTATGTCTAAGTTCAATGTACTCTAGTACCTCTTCTAGATCATTAGCACGTTTTCTCATCTTTCTAATAATAGCCCTTAGCTTTTGTCTCTCAGCATAATTCATATGGTGCACTTCATACCTCATCAAATCTCTCAGACACAAGAGACCATTAATCTGACTAGCACTTTCTCGTCTGAATGGTTTTCTTCTAATGTTAGGTCTTGGCATGCTTATATTTATATTTTGTTTTGTTTAGATTTGGTTTGCTTTAAAGAAAGTTCTTCACAAATAATAACGTTTTGAAACATACACCTTTGCAATTGTTATGTTTCATCTCTATGACCACCGACTTCTAGCCAATTAGCAGTTTTGACCCTGGGTCGGTTGAGGTGAAAGAGTTCCAGTTTATAGGTCAGGAAAGTTCTTGGCACGAAATACAGTCACTTTTAGACCCTTATGAAGAAAACTCGCTGTATTTTAGAACGTTGGTTACCAACCAAAAAGCGGAGGTTGTGAAGGACGGGAAATACAGGAAGACGTTGGAAAACGACTCCGATTGGGCGAACAGGAACAGAAGAATAAATGGCGAAGAAGGAAAAATAGACTAAGAAAATAGAATAAATGGTTGAGAAGTTGGTCAGGTTATCGGGGAAATAAATGAATGGATAATATAGTTGAGTTACTTTTTGAGAATAATAAGCAGATTTAATTGAAGAAAATAAAAGTAGTTAAGAAGTAAAGAAGTATTACATTGGAAAACAGCTTCAGTTGAATCACAAAGCAGAAAATAAAACAAGTAGTAGTCATTCACGAAAATCCCATACACGGTTAAAAGCAGCTTCCTTCATTTAGGACTAGTAACCATAAAGTACATTCTCGAAATATCTCAGTTTATTACAGTTTAAGACATTTTAGAGCACATTAGCTCAACGACCCAATTAAGTACTTTCTTCCTTAGTAGTCTCTCCCTCAGTTAAATAAATCACTTCATCTCCTTCTTCAACTGATTCATCATCATTAATGTCTACTTGAACATCACTTACCTCATCCAAATGCTTAGCAATGGTGGCATCAGCAGAGACACTAAGTTGAACAGTTCTTGGTCTAACAACTTGAAAACGTTCTTCAGCTCTCCATTAAAAAGGCATCTCTCTCATCTGGTTCACGACACTCAATCCTACTTTTCTAATGCCTGCTTTGAACACAACCTTCATGAACTGGAGTGCATGAACCAATGCAAACACTCCACAGTTCACACCATCTGCTTGTTCATGAAAAGGCTTCACTGTAAGATTCCATCCAGCATCCACATTGGCATCTTTAAGAACAAGAAAGTGATGCCAGGGCTGACCAACCTTAACTGCAAGCTCATTAAGCTCTTCTCTACCTCCCATTGAATCGTAAATTGTAACAAGCTTTCCACGAGTTCCACCTAAGTGAACTGCAATGATGACGAAGTGGTTTCTTACATGTAGCACTGAACCAATGGCGTTCACCTTCTTCGAAGGATGTAACCAAAACTCCATGAAGTAACTCATCGCTTCAGTAGAATCAACAAGCCACTGAGCATCATCTTCATTACCAATGCTGGCCCAGATTCTCTCGTAGCTTAAGCCATGTAAGACAATTCTTTTTCCTGTAGAAATCCACCCGTACCAACTTCCAAACTGGTGACTCAGAAAGTCAATCACATCAGTGTTTTCTAGTCTTAGATCCACCTGAACTGCGTTTATTACGACGTTGTCTTCCACAACAGCAGTTGCTTCTAGAGAAGTTCAAATGTCTTGAGGCCTTCTTTCTTCATCATCAGAGTCAACTAACAAATTTAAAGAGCCATCAGGTCCACTCTCTAAGTAATTGAGAAGGTAAGTCTTAACTCGTTCCATTAATGCGAATCTGTCATAAGCTAAACCAAGACCTGTACGCATGAAAACAATGTAATTGTCGCGTAGCACAGATCTCTTACTGGCAAAGTGAAAGCCAATTCCAATCTGAAGAAGTGATTTGTAAAGTTCTGCTGATTTTTCAAGATCAATTTCAAACATGGCAAACCTTTCAGCTTCAATGAGACGTAGAGCCATCTTCTTCATTGAATTAACACAAGTGTGGGTAGGATTTTTTACAGAAAATTCCCCTCTGAGGTAAGGTTTGATGATTTTTTGTTAATTAGAAATAACTTCAAAACAATTTTCCAAATCAAATTTTTCTTTCGTGTAAGCTCCAGTTTTTCTTACAGCAACTTTAGTGTTTTTTCTGCCTCCCATCGGGTAGAGACCACTCAACTGGTTGTAGTGTCCACCGTAAAATTTAATCTTCTTCACAAAATCTGTGGCATTACCCATGAACATTGGGATGTAGACGCCTCTTTCAGAAAGTGTTACTGGAACACAATTCTTCGGCAACAAGTTATAGGTTTGAAAAGTCTTAACATCAAATCTTCTACGCAATGGGTTGTAAAAAAATGCGTCACCATCAAATGCAACAGTAAATTTAGTAAAAGATGGTGAAAGAACATCAAACTCTAGACCTAGGTCAACTTGAAGGTAATCATTTTCGAAAGTTCGTCTTTCTGGCCAAAACAGATTGCTTAAGGATTTCATCCCAAACTTTTTCAAAGCTGTTTTCGTGAAGTTTGCAACATCTATAGTCTTAAGGAAATCGGGCATTAAAAATCTCACCGATACGTTCCATGGCATTACTCTCTAAGGGTTTGATTGGTTCTTTTGTAAAAATTCTTTTCTTCTACTTTGACGTAAAACTGCAATGAAATCATCTACTTAAGCAATTTGATTATACAGGTACGGTTTGATCATAAGCTAGGACCAAACTTTGTCACCAGTACAAAATCTTCCTCCTTTTTTCGCAGCATGCAAGTTTAAAGTAGGTAAATGGGAGTTGAACCTTTACTTAAATTGACGAATAGAAAAAACGGCTGTAACAGAATCGTTGTCAAAATCTTGTTTTAAAGTTAGTTGAAAAGGTTCTACTCTAGTCCAGTTGTTTGAAGATAATATATGTAGGAACCCAGTTTTACTAATTATGTGAATTCGTTTATTTGCTGTTGTTTTCACTTATTCCTTAGTTCACAAGTATTCAAGGTTGTGTTTGCTTTCCTATTTATCTCACTATCCAATTCTATATTTCGAACTTCCTTTTCGTATATTCTATCTGGTACGTTACAGTCAACTTATGTGTTCCAACTGTTCTAACTATATATATTCAGTACAGAAATGATTATATTCTTTGTGTTGCTCGATGAGGAAACTTTCAAAATTCTTTAGTTTGACTCCGACAAATGCTTTTTTTAGCTTTCTCTAGAGGCTTTAAATATTTTTGCTGAGCAGCTTCTGTAAACTCTTCGCATATCTCTTTAAAAGAATTGTCTAAAGCTCTAAGATTTGGAAAGGAATCTGTAATAATTTCAGCTAATTCTTCCATAAATTCAACTAAATCTGATCCTAAAGATCTTTAGCTGCTTCAGAAAAGGTTACTGCAAGATGTTTTAAGCAACGAATGTGCTTAGTTCCACAACTTTTAGCTACTTAACCCAGTGCAGGACTACCATCTGTAATCATCACCTTAGGTTTGTTATGATTAAGCTCTTGTAGCCCACGTTTTACATCGTTTCAGTTCTCATTTTCCGACATCGTGCACTCAAAATTTATTTTTCTAAGAAAAAATCAACTTTTACAGGGAACATAGCAACAAGATGATATCTTGTGAGTTCATGTGTACTGTCGATTTGAATAGAACCATTGTAAAGTTCAGCTAATTTCAATTAAAGAGCCTCTTGAAACGTAACTCCATTTAAAATTGAACCATGATTGAAGTGTAAATTGAAGGAACCGCTTCTTACAACACATTCTTGTCCACAATTCATCAATTTTACTAGATATGTGTCTTCTGAATTTGATATTTTTTCTTTAGCTTTCTTCATTTCACGTTTAATTAGCTCTTTTGAGAATAAAATTCCAGGAAATGCGCGATAAAAGGCCACCATATCAGCTGAAAGGCTCGTTTGAGCAACTCCTAATGTTGTAACAAATGTTAATTCTTCTGCACTTAACTGTTGAACATATTTTTTCACATTTCCTACCGCTTTAACTTTATCATCTGTGTGATTTGGTTGAATTACGTTAAAAAAATAGAGCATTTTGGTAGAATCAAAGTTAATATTTACTCGAAATTCGCAGTTTTTGGAAGATCTGCATTCTATAACACAGCGTTTCAATTTTTTGAATCCATTCCAAATTCTACCTTACTCAACTCAGCTGAAAAGCACGAAGATGTCCTTCTCCTCCACTTGAAGCGACCACTTGCAACGGTTGAGAGCTGCAAAAACATCTTGTCTTCACTGGGAGCCTGGAAATTCTCCAATCGTTCGACTTCTGTCATTGTTTGCTGGTGTTTAAGGTCTTTTTGCAAAGTTGGGACGTCCTTCGAAATCAGAACACTTTTTTGCATTTTTTCCTTTTTTGTTTTTTCTGATTTTGGGTCAAATGGCCCACTTTTCAACCCTGCTACCTCCAAAATTTCGTAAAGTATGATTTTTGGTTATATGGTCCAAATTTGAAATCATGAAATATCGAATGCAATTAATGCCTTAATTTTACCTATGCCGTAAATGGTCATTCTCACTAAAATTCCACCAATCACATGCTGAGTGTAAATTACACGCGTGTCCAAAAGGTGGATTCCAGGTAAATATAATAACAATGCTTACTTAAGTGCAGCATTTGTACATTAGAAAGTAAGACTTGCAAGTTTTCATTTTTATGTAGCAGGAAGATGGACCTAGAGTAAGGCCAAGAGTTATGTTGTGGCTTCTTGGGGTTCTGGTTTTTAATAATCTTGTTTTAGTTTACTTTGTTTTCAAGAAACTTCTGGAAAGCAGTACCACTTGGGACAAAGAAAGCTGTAAAATGTTCTAATCATATATTCGTCGTCATTTCCTCGCTGATTTCATGTTTATCTTGAGAATTTATGTATGTTGTTTTCTAGTGTGAACAGATTGCGTTGAACGCCTCAACCCGCTCTGTATATGCGAGTATTGAATTTTTCATTTTATCACAGGGTGACATTACCCTCGCACACCAAACAGATTCCCTGAGGTCGAAGAAACGTGGAAACCTAAGACACATTTCCAGTAAGTTCTGATAGGCTTCGATAAGTTCCGATAAGGAATGTTATGCTTACAACCAGTCAAAATTATTGATCGGATATTTTACCGAATTCCATACAGTTCTGTCACAACATTACAGATCATAACACAAACGGGAAATAATTTTCTGACATACGTGAAATTTACACGTAGATCGGTTTAGAATTCTTATGCGTCAAACCGTAAACCTGGGTACCCTTGAATAACTGATAAGAATTAATTCTTATCATCTTTTCTTTGTGTTGAAGTTATTAGTCACCCGTCGACTGATAAAATACTAAGCTCTTTTGCAGCATAGCGTAATGCAACTTTTATAAATTCTATGCTATTTTGGGCAAAATTATCTAATTTTTGATTTGCTGTTTCCCAAAATGGCAAAAGATCATGTTTTCCAATGTATTTCATAAGATATTCCATTAAAGCTAAATCTGGTTTTCTCTTATCTAAAATAGTTTCGTCATTTTCTTTTTGCAAAGAAACTAGATTAAATCTATCAAAACTATGATATGTTGAAGTTGGTTTTTCAATGGAACAGTCTGTAGCTGTAGAGTGGTATTCATTATGACTATCCCAGTCTTGCGCTCCTTTATAGTAGACCATTTGAAGTATAATGGGGTACGAGTTTTCTTCATTTGGCTGTTTTTTGGGATTTTCTGTAATTACAACTTTATATTTCATCATTTTTAGTAGCATTTTTTATGTCTACTGCTTTGATGCTCAATGTGCAAAATATGAAAAGATCTTGTTTCAAACTGCAGCAAAATGTCGGCTCTAGTATCTCCTACCAGTTCAGCTGGAACATTTTCTGTTGTAATAATATAAAGATTGTCGGACGAAAGATTTTCTGTATTCATATAATTTTTAACTTCCCTAGGAAGATGTTTGTCCAAAATTCTCTCCTTCTTTGTTTATTTTCCAAACTTTATTTAAAGAATCTACCATGTTTTGCATTGTTATAAGTAGCAACAAATCTACTATATTTGTCTTCTTTCCTCGATTTTCACGTTTTTGGCATATGTTAATATTTTGGTTAAGATACTACATTACTGCATATTTTGTAGAACCTACACTAAGCTGTAAAGCGTCAATTATAAATGAACTAAACTAATATTGGCTTTGTTGCATTAACAGCATTTTTACTATATTGCCCCTTACCCCAAAATATTGGTTTAAGCAATAAGCATAGATTTAGGTCTGCAAATTTCAAACATTTTTTCCAACAATTGACACTTGACGGTCATTTCATTTTTCATGTTATCTTTATTCCTTTATAGAAATTTACCACCAAAAGAATTCTTAATTCTGAAGAAAGTGTTTTCTACAGATTCTGTTGTACCATATTCATTCTTATTCCTCCATGCGTGATGATCTTTGTTTTGTTGATATGTAGCACTAAGCTGACGTTCGGTTTCTTACCTTTTGAGTGGTTAGATTATTTTCTGGACGAATTGTTGGCTTAATGCCCTTTTTACGTAACATCCTGTACATATTTTCTCCATCATACCCTGGATCACCAAGTAGTTCTTTAGTTTTGACATTTTTGGTCAGATCTTTCACCTGTGCTCTATCATCTTTCTTATGATCAGTAGTGGAATTGGCAACAATCTTACCATTGTTACCAACGACTGTAGGAAATTTTTTCCATATTCTACGTACATATTGAAGACTATGTTTATTTTCTAACAACTCATTACCTGATTAGATTTGAGTCCCGGTGGCATCAATAGATATGTGGTTAAATTCCTTATCTGAATCACCAAGTAAAGATCTAAGATCTAAACTCTTACCACGTCTACTTAAAGTGGTGTAATCTGGATAAGTAATTTGTAAACCTGATATCTCAAAAATCCAATTAATGAATCCTTGGCGTTACCTTAGCTTGAGTTTAAACAAATATCTAATTTGCAAACAAACAAGAATAGCTTGATCACAATATTTTCTTTGACCTCCACGTTTTTTACCGTTGTTATTTTGTTCATGCCAATTCTCTCCTAAATTTTTTGAGACTACAAAATCTACACAACCTTTCTTACGCAAAATATTATTTTATTCAGGCCAATTGATGATTTTAAATTTAGAGTGTTTTCTGGAATTACTAAATGGTTTTTTCTTTGGAGTGTGTATGTGTTATCTGAGCCAAATGGATATGCCAGCAGCATACGAACTTACATGATTTTTTGCATAGCTCAAATATTCATGCAACAAAGCCACAAATTATTATACTAAAGTCTGAATATTGCTTGGGAACACCATTTGGGACAAAAAGAACTGTAAAAGGTTTTGGTCAGTTATTCATGGTCATTTCCCATTGATTTCATGTTTATCTTGAGAATTTATGTATGTTGTTTTCTAGTGTGAACAGATTGCGTTGAACGCCTCAACCCGCTCTGTATATGCGAGTGTTGAATTTTTCATTTTATCACAGGGTGACATTACCCTCGCACACCAAACAGATTCCCTGAGGTCGAAGAAACGTGGAAACCTAAGACACATTTCCAGTAAGTTCTGATAGGCTTCGATAAGTTCCGATAAGGAATGTTATGCTTACAACTAGGGATGTTATTTGATATATTGATAATTTATCAATAAAAAATTTCCCAATATTTTTCTTATTGATTGATTCTGATAATTTCCAAATTATTTTGATTGATTATTGATTATCATTGATAATCAATAATAAACTGGGCCACATGGCCAAAATCAATTGATTTATTGATACGTTTGATTATTGATAAGTTTTAATAATTTAGTAATTCCGTCACTTCTTAATGAAATTCCACAATTATTCCGTTAATAAAAACTGAGTCACCGGGTTTGAAGACCCAGGGGGTTATACTCTGACCGTATCCTCTACAGCTATGCCAATTGACACCTTTACCAATTAACCAGTATGAGCTCTATAGGTTGGGTTCGTCGATTCCGGAGAACCCTTCTACAAGGGCAGACATGATATTGAACACACCTAAGCAAGGACTAGGAGTTACGAGACTTAGCTTATGTCGTTCGAAAGCTCTCTTTTCGTAGATTACACTTATTTAGCACTTAATTGAATTTGAGAATGTTAAGATTAATAAACAATAGTGCCTTAGCAACAGCGAAAAGGATGATGACCACAGACAATGAAATCCCTCTAACTTGGCTCCAAGTTCGTTTCAATGAAAGTTAGATACATATTCAGAAGGCTCTCTATAAGAGCTTCTAAGATAAATAAAGTTAAATAACTTAAACTAATTTTAACTTCCTCAAAATAAAACATGTTTGTTCGCGATAGCGAAGATTTTGCATAATCTTCACATAGAAATGCTTGTATCTTTGCTCAAACTCATATTTGGGAAAGTTAGATGCATATTCAGAAAGCTCTCTGCAAGAGCTTCTAAGATAAATAAAGTTAAATAACTTAAACTAATTTTAACTTCCTCAAAATAAAACATATTTGTTCGCGATTGCGAAGATTTTGCATAATGTTCACATAGAAATGCTTGTATCTTTGCTCAAACTCCGTTTGAGGAAGACTATAGTATATCTTTGAAAAGGTATTTTAATTTCCCATGCACTTAAAAAAATAATTCAGGTTTTTAAGAAGTTAATCACGAGTTATGTGCGTTTTAATATCTGAATATCAAGGTAAAATTAAGCTTAGGAAAATTTTCTTCAGTAAAAGTCATTTATCTCAGTCAATACTTCGTCTTTTTGAATCAAATAAAATTCTAAAATGCTTTAAATATTAATTCTTAAAATACTATAGCTTTTCTATTTTACTTTACTTGAAAATACTAGGGTTAAACTATGTATTTCCATTTTTGAAGAATGTTGGTTAATTTTATATCATATTTTTATTTTTCTTGTATCTTGCTTAATTTTTATGCAAAGCATTATTGCAATTTATAAGACTTATTTTAAAAGTTTTTTCTAGCCGCTGGTTTTTAAATGTTTTGTTTTTGAGATCTGAAAGATAACTTTCTAGTCTGCTCTTTTCACATCACTCTGTATCTTAGATGAATTTGTAAATAAATGTAAAGCTTATTTCTCAGTGAATTTTTTGAGTTATGAAAAACAAAGTACGACTTTGGAAAGTTCCATCAAATATCTTTGTAACCACATAAAATAATATAGGATTTAAGAAAAATAAATTTACGTTGAACGCAAAATATCACCAAAATATGGCACATCCATTTTATATCGATCAGAAAACAATCAAGAAAAAGGTTACACCATCTCTGTAAATTGTCAATGATAGCTCTTATATTCAACTTTTACCTAGAATCAAATAATAATGTTTTATAATTTTTGTTATTACAGGGTGTTCAAAACTTTATCAACGATTTTTTCAAAAATGCAGTATAATGCCCATAAAATGAACAATACCTTTTCAACTCTTTTATGAAGCTCAAAACATATTGAAAACTAAGCTTAGCACTTGCTCACATAAAAATTTATAGGATTAAAATAATATAAAGTATAAAAAAACCACGATTACTGAAAATAAAGCATATAGTATTTGTTACTTTTTGTTACGAAATCTTCCTCAAATACAATATTATCACACACAATGCATTTTACTATAAAAAACCTTTCCAACCATGTGTTTTGTCAGGGTGTTTGATAAGGATGAGTACTTTAAACCCTAAAAAATGCTAATTTTAAGGGTCCTTTTCACTAAGTTTAGAGATCTCTAAAAAAACATACATTTAAACGTAACATCATGAAGAACAACTCTATAGATGATCTGATTCTTTTCAGGCCCTAGGAATTCATCATATCTGATTTGTTAAGCCATTTCTCAGGATTTTTCTTCTCTAATTAATTGTAATTGAGCTATACTTCACTCAGAAAAGTCAAATGTTGAAAATCTGCACATCTGAAAATACGAAATCACTCAGTTTTGCTATAATCCTATAAATTTTTGTACTAGGTAGACCCAAACAACTAAAAAATACTGCCTGTAGCCTTTAATTCTGTTTTTTAGGGTATTTTTAATTTTTTTTTAAAGAAAAATCGATATTGGGCTAAAATGCTGTTTTTATCAACTTCAATCCGTGTAATACCGCAAGAAATACTCGTCTAGAGCCCAAACAGACCTCACCAGTCGAAAGAACGGGTGAATTTAGATCTAGAAACAACTTTGTTTGAGTATTGAGGTATTCTGTATAGACTTCCTAACAATGTATCCTATTTCTAAGATCTCAGAAACTCTGAAAACGGATACTCTTGAATGTTAAATTTTCCTGAATGAGTGATACCAAGTAACAAGACATCTGGACAAATGGTACTAAGTCAGAGGTATTGATGACTTAGGGTACCTCCGAGTTTTTTTCGAGGAAACTCCAAGAACTTCCCTATTAATCTCAGCAATAGTTATTTCGGTTAATTTAACTTAACTCCAAACTCAACTTTAAAATAGCTAAAACTGAACTTTTAATGGGACAAATATCAAGAACTTTGACTCTAACTTTATCTAAAACCAATTTCTAGTAGCTTAGAAAAGAAAAATTTAATGTTTGAAGTTTTTATTGGTTTTTATTATACAGATCTCTATCATATAATTGCAAATTTATATATAATAATACATGTTTTTTTAACTTTTACATGTGATAAGCTGCTTAAGAACACATATAAATTGGCATGGAGAGCACTACTCTTCATTAAAGAAGATCTGCACTTTTAGTTTTTTGAAAAAAGTCATTATGTGGTCGTTTTTCTGACGTATTTATGGAAAAAATGTGATATTTTTGTTTTTACAAGTTAAGCATCTTAATCTTATTTTTATAAAACGTGCTTGGTATCATTTCAAAGAAGAAACATAATTCTTTCTGCTGCTGTAAAAGTTTTTTGTGATTTTTGATCACAAGTTACCTATTCAGTCACAAACTTTTCATTAAAAATACATTCTTGAAGTACTCAAACATGCAATAAGAGCCCAAAATATATACCAACTGAAACACATCAAATAAGAGGATAAAGGGACGAACTATGCAAGCAACTGGCAAAGAGTCTCCGGAAAAACAAAGCTTTTCAAAGTTAGAAGCAGAAGAAGTTGAGGTAGAAAAAAGGTTGAAGCTGATGAAGATTCAGGGAAGAGCGAGGAAAGCGTTCTACAGTGGAGTTGAGCTTAAGGGTAACTTAAATTCAGAAAAAAACAGGAGCAAATTAAAAGCTTTAAAGTTTCTTAAAGAAATACCTGAGTCTGTTTTAGAAGAATTTGATAAAGTTAACATTGTATAAACTTTAATTAAATAAGAATTGTTTTTCGTATTTTCTATCTTCATACGTATTTATATTTATTGTCATTTTATTTGTGTCCCTGTTGTAGCAGAGAAAACAAGCTTCTTTTATGCTAAAATTAGTCTTACCGTTAACATCCTTATATTCTTAGGCAAACTTCTTAGAACAACCAAACTACTTATCAATAAATTATTGGAATCCAATATACCTTGGTGTCTCCTATATCATCTTCTAACGGTAAGTTTGTTAACTTTTCCCCTATAGCTTGGACCTGGTTTCTGGTTGAGTCACAACTCCTTGAGGTATTTAATACCCTACTGACACAATAAGGTAAAATATGTGCAAACTTTTAACTATTTCATTAAGTAGCACTAGAAAACTTGCACATTCAGCAGCTTCTGTGGAACTTAATATTTATAGACAGTCAAACAAGTGTATTGGTTAACTAGCATAGGAAAAAAGCAAAATCCAACCAAAAAACGAATACGTCGGAAAACGATGAAGGAAAAAACAGTCGTTTTCTTCTTATTATTCTTTAGGGACCACCGGAAATAGCCATAAACTGAACTGGAAAATAATAAAAACTCGCAAAACTGTACTTTTACGTCTTATTATTTATTCTTAGGTCAAACAATACTGAAATAAATATCAAAAACGAAGAAGAAAGAAACCATGGATAAAGAAATTGACTTGACTCAGGCCTCCACTTCATGCAGTATATCTGTCTCTGCTACAAGAACTTCAACTGCTTCTTCTATTTCAAATCAACAGCCAAAAGCCAAGCGTCAAAAGATCAAGAATAAGGCTGAAGCATGGAAGAAGAACTTTCAGGATTATGTAGGAAGATCTTCAGGAAAGCAAGATACACCTCCAGCAAGCAAACGGAGCAGAACAAAGATGAAAAGAAGCAAGGCCTATGAATATTTTAAGTTAGATGAAGTGGATGAAACTCGGATGCTATGCAACGAGTGTGGAGTTTCTGTTAACTATACGAACAAGAACACGACCGCGATGCTTAATCATATGGGAAAGTGCCAGAATATTATATTGAAAGAAAAGGAAAAGTCTCGGAAGAAGATTGGTGGCGGAACTTCGAGGTTTTTGTTGAGCCAGAGCTCTACTCAGGCTAGGGGTCAACATGTCTTTGGAGTGAAGGGAAGTTCAAGTGCCAATGATGCAGATAAAGCAGTTTATGAAGCTCAGAGGAAGGCTGTTGTCATACTGAAGCAAAGTTTTGGATTCTGGAGTAAACCTTGCATTGTGGACGTTGTTCGAGCCCTTCATCCTGAACACAAACCTGTTGGACGACAACGCTTCAAGAAGGATATTATGAATGATTACAAGAAGGCTAAGAAGCTTATAGCAGTGGATTTGATGAAGCAGGTCAAGAGTGGAAGTTTCAGTATAACATGCGATAACTGGTCTTCAACATGTTACAAAGGCTATATGATGTTGACTCTGCATTGGATAACTGAAAGCTTTTAGATGAAAAGGTTGGGGCTTTCCTTTGATAGACACAGAGGAAAACACGATGGTGGAGCAAACTGCAACTTGATCATGGCTACGTTGAAGGAGTTTGGGATCCAACATAACGTTGTTAGCATTACAACGGATAACGGAAGCGACATGCTCTCTGCTGGTAAAAGGTTGCATAGTATATTGTTGCAAGAAGAGGAAAAAGCAACAAGCGAAGGAAAAGTACCTATTGTCCCTGTTTTGAAGCTGGATGACTTTCATTTTCGCTGCATGGCCCATGTGAACAACTTGATTACAAAAGAAGTATTAAAGCATCTCAAGAACCAGTTGTATCGAGCTAGAAGGTTCAGGCTTTATTTTAATGGAACAGCAAGACAAGGGCTATGGGAAGCAGCTGTAGAAGCATGTGGTTTCAAGGGTAAAGACGATGCAAAGTTGCCAAGTATCGATGTTGCTACAAGATGGGACAGCATGTTCCTTTTTCTACAAGCCTTGGTGAAGAAGAAAGATATTATCTTAGAAGTCCAGGAAAAGATGCCAGCTGATAGAGAGTTTACAATGGTAAAGCTTAATGAGTCGGAGTTTCATGTCATGAGTTTCATTGCAGATATGTTGAAGCCGAGCTATCTGGTAACGACGCGGGCTTCGATTAGCACACAGGTGACTGTCTGTTATAGAAGAAAGATGTTTCAAGCTCTATCTAAGTCATTAAGGGAAATAAAGCAGAAGTGTAGTGATCCTCCCTATGAAGTTGCTGAGCATTTTGGCGATGAATTTCTAAAAGTATTGGAGGACTTGGCTACAGGAATTGAGTCTGCACTTATGAAAAAGGTGGCTGCATATCAAAACCTGTTTGTTGATTCCAAGGTTGTTTTACTCACGGAAATATTGAGCAAGAAGGTTTACAAAAACGCCGAGGTAGTTACTGGATCTTCTACTTGGCAGAAGCACAAAACAGTATTGATGGAGTTTATTGCCACTGTTCACAGCAAAGAAGTTTTGAAGCGGCAAGTCAAGAAGCGAGTGCAGCCTATGGTGGTGGAACGAAGTCTGGATGATTTTTCAGATGAAGATGATGATGAAACCATACATGCTTTGGATATGGAGGACTCTAAAAGGGTGGAGGCGTTTCTAGCTGAAAAGAGATTACCAAAAGGATATTCGACACTGGACTTTTGGAGGGAGAAGAGGTTCACTTATCCATTGCTTGCAGTATTAGCTAGAAGATATCTTTGCATCCAGACAAGCAGCGTTGATTCTGAGCGAAGTTTTTCCCATGCTAAAAAAACGTTTGTTGGCAAAGAAGCGCTGAAGGATGAAACGTTTAAGACTCTGATGGATTTAAGAGAATACTACTTTTATCTGGATCCTGAGTTGTGTCGGAGCCTGAAGCAAATGGAGGGGAAAGATGATTAGCATAAAGAAGTTAACATTTAAAAAATATTTTATTGTAGTCAAGTAGGGTTCTTTTCCCTCAGGGTTATCTCCCTCCTTCACTAATTTTAGTTTTAAAACTTACGGTGAAGTTGGGATATTAATGTGAAGATTGTTGTTGTTTTTATGCTAGAAACTTAAAAAATACCTATTAAATTTACACAGTAACTTCGAGTTCAGAACGTTAAAGCTTAGTTTGCCTCAAATTGAGGTTAGAAAAGAAACTAAAAAGTACGAAACAAACGTTAAACTTCCTGTACAAGGTGTTCTTCTAGATCATTCTCACGTTTACGTCTCTCCCTCTCCATATCCTCTACCATCAAGTGCCAAAGTAACGCGGTAAATATCGTCAGCAACACGAATATTGCAATATCAATGTCTTTCATTAGTTTTGTCCAGTTATTTCTTTTTTCGAACACGTAAAACTTAAGGTTCAGTTCAATTAATAGTTGGATTTTGAATTAAAATGGGGTTCTCAAGACTTGGGCTATAGGGCCCAATTTATTATTGATTATTATTTGATAATCAAAATGAAAATTCTTTTATTGATAATCAATTAAACTGCAAATTCTATTATTGATAATCAGAATCAAAATGATTATCAAATAATTATTGATAATTTTTATCAAATAACACCCCTACTTACAACCAGTCAAAATTATTGATCGGATATTTTACCGAATTCCATACAGTTCTGTCACAAAATTACAGATCATAACACAAACGGGAAATAATTTTCTGACATACGTGAAATTTACACGTAGATCGGTTTAGAATTCTTATGCGTCAAACCGTAAACCTGAGTACCCTTGAATAACTGATAAGAATTAATTCTTATCATCTTTTCTTTGTGTTGAAGTTATTAGTCACCCGTCGACTGATAAAATACTAAGCTCTTTTGCAGCATAGCGTAATGCAACTTTTATAAATTCTATGCTATTTTGGGCAAAATTATCTAATTTTTGATTTGCTGTTTCCCAAAATGGCAAAAGATCATGTTTTCCAATGTATTTCATAAGATATTCCATTAAAGCTAAATCTGGTTTTCTCTTATCTAAAAT